>JAQFZC010000662.1:0-43647 GCA_034695205.1 Dicyrtoma fusca | reverse complement strand
CAATACTTACTGCACTCACAATCAGAAAGAGCTACAACTACAATATCACCTGACAACTGCCAACTGCAACATTCCCCGGATTTTGTGACACGTGAGGAAGGTAGTTACGAGGTAAATGGCTAGGGTGAGTACTTCTAACTGTGGTCGGTCTTGTAATTGTGGTACCCTATTTTTTCTCCAGTGGCAAAAGTCAGTCAAAATGTACTCGGGTGCCATACTTAAATCGGAAGTTCGGTACCCGAAGATTCGCTAACAGGTGCGTTTGATTTTGGGTGATCTTTGATACAGGAGGAAAAAGGAGATTACCACAAATAGAAGTACTCACCCTATATTTATTGTATAACTTGTGCATAAGTATACGTACATACATACAAGTCTGAGAATCGTTTCGCTTTCATTTTCGTTTTCGTGGAAGTACTTTTAACTTATCGTCCTTTCTCTTTCTTTTTGAGCACTTTTCTACATGTGTGTAATGTAGGTGCACAGTATTCTAGGTGTGCATACAGCTCATTTATTTTTTACAGCGCACAAAGGACTTATGTTTACATACCCTTCTGTTATACATATGTCTGTAGGTTTTCTTTGTCGTTATCGTTAACGTGACTCTTGAACTTGGACATGAAGTAATCAGCAAAGTCAGTGCCTGGAGCCACTAGAGTCAGGGCAGATTGAGGAGTCCAATTTCATTTGGTGTATTAATAAATCAGCTTTGCACTCCACTGATCCAGGGATATGGAGCAAGAATGAGGGATCTGGTGCTCAAATGATTTAATTCAAAATTTAACAAGTTGGCATCAAACGAAGGATGGGAGCCGCCATACTTTTGCTGTAAGTACCTTTAACAGTATCAAGGAGAATTTCAATCAAGAAGATAAATTAGTAATTAATTCCTTTAGCTATTAACCTGTCGATGAGTTATTTACCGCTTAGAACAGTTAGAGGTTACTAGTATGTAGAACCGTGCAAACAGGTGCTTGGGATTAGGCTGTAGAAGAACATCGTAGAATTGAGGGAGGTAAGCGTGCAGTTGTGAGCTTCAAAGTGATGTACAGTCGATAAATTTTGAAAAAAAGTAATTAAAGTTGCAACGAACTTCGCGTAGATTGCAATAATTAGATTATTCTGCCTCTCCTTAACTTAAACTTTAAAAGGAGAAACACTTTTAGGGTTTTAGGGAACTCAACTTAGGTAGTAGATAATAACATACGAAGTCAAATCGATCATTAATATCATGTTGTTTTCTAACCCATCATATTTGTTTGTATTTAATGTTTACAGAACTGCGCGAGTAATCTAATCAGAAATGTTGGCCAGCGGTTAGGTTTGTCTGCCTCGACAGCTGTCTAGGTATTTATTATTTATTCATCAGCTACGTTCGAATTTGTCCAAACATCATACCTATATATTATAGGAAAAGATACCGTTTTTAGGACCTCAATTTCAGATTTGTTGAGCTCCCACTAGATCCGTAAATTCGTATCCAGTGACCAATCTCTATGGAGGAAGTTCATAAAATATAAATTACTACAAGTATAGGTTTATAATATGTAACATATACGAAAACATCCCTTCCCCAAGTCACAATCTATTTAAAATTATTGATGGTATACACCGAAACTAGACTTCCCTTGCCAATCCTATCCCATCCTATACGAAACAGAGATCGAATTTTTCCGGATTTTCATTCGACGAAACTAGGGAATGAAAAAGTATCCAGCTGTTAGTCTAACTAACATATCAGAGAACTATATATGTATTGTAATATAAGTTATGTACCTGGCCATCTATCCGACTATCTCGTGCTATCAAGAAGTCCAATAAAATATCTACACAATTATATTCCGCCATAAACCTAAAGTATTAATCTATTGTTTTGAAATTTTGGATTCCCCAAACGGTAGAAAAAGTACTGGTGTGGAGGATCGTAACACTGTCAAGTCAACAATCCCAACAGTTTGGTAGCCATGCGATGTTTTATTGGTTCAAGATTTTTTTATTGTATCCGAATATCTGAATTTCTCAATACATCTGACGTCTGATTTACGAGAATATGTTCCTATGTTATACAGTACAGTGTAAAACAAACTGTATTCCTTTAGCAAATAAAAATATCTTGGATGTCCCTAGCGCTTTGGTGTCTGGTATTGATTTCAGCCTACCGTACATTCATACCATCGCATCGTAGGTAGACCAGACGATTGCGATTGAGATTGTCTATTATAGCTATACAATGAGATAGTTCCAATAATTTATACGTGAATAAATTACAGTTTCATAACAGTCAACAAATTTTATACAATTTAGGAAATAATTTTACAGAATTGATCTTTAAGCTATAAATACTTCAAAATATGTGCTCATACATAGACTCATTGGAACATAAAATTGTAATATGAATTCTAACGTGGAAACGCCCCCCTTGTTCGTATTTTGTAGACTTACGTAAAGCTCAAGGCTTACGACCGAGACGAACACCTAAACCAAAGACTCCAGATGATCAAAGAACAAACGAATAAGAAATAATTTATCGTAACAAAAGAAATTAAAATCAATGGGCTCATGCTTGGATGAACGATAAAAGGTGACAAAGACGAGAACTAGAAGGGAAGTGGTTGGGCAGAATGTGTGTAGAAATAAATTTTCTCTCGCAACGTTTCTTCCTCACTCTTCACAATCACAATGTAAATACTTGAGAGGAAATTGAAACTATCTTGAAGAGAAAAAACGAACTAGAAACGTGCTTACCATCCAAGTGGAAAAAACTAGGAATATCCGTCGTTCTATCTGGCTATAGTGGGTATGCATAGATACATATGTTGTGGGAAGAACTGTGAGCATGCAAAATATGATTTGTTACGTTAAGTTTTGGTCTTTTGGTATTATTTCATTATTTGCGTTGGCATTATGGTTAGAGTGTAGTGCTTTCTTCTTCCATTTTAGGGTTTAGTTTGCTAAGAAAAAATATGAAAAAACTTCAAAGTAAAAGAACCAGCACCACACCATTCAATGTGTCTTCCGTCAGCTTCTGATTTATAGAGTCTTCGTCCTGGTCCCGGGGTTCGGTCTTGTTTAACGTCCTAAGCTCAAAAATTAATTTTCTACAAGGAAACTCTAAAACTCTTTGAATTCAGAGATATTAACTTTTGTTCTTCCTTGCACGCAGATTCCCATGTAAACTTTTTTCTGTCTTTCCGGGATTCAATATCTTAGGAGTAAGTACACTCTACCAAAACCATTTGGAGCCAATCCTTCATACGAAAAAGTGAGTCAGTTTATAATATTTAAAAACTCATCTCATCGTTATGATTGGTTGTGTCCTCGGCTTTGCAAAACGAGCAATGCAACTTCTTGTGCTTTTCAAGAAGAGCAAAAAGCATTTTAACCGGTCAGAAAATGCAATTTATAGTTGTATTGTAACCGAATTCTGATTAACTGTACAATTTAAATTGTGATGATTGTAAATTGTAAACGCTGCAGGGGTATATATTGCAATTCTAGTATTCACAGTACAATACTAGGTGCATTTTTACAATGCTATTTCTAATTCAAGGCACTATTCCTTTGGTAGAGTGTACTAATAGCAGTGCAGTGCAGGCAGTGGCCGTGGCAATGGGCTGCTTATACATAGTTGTTAGGCCCTCAAACTCGGAGTTATTATACAGGTCAGGGAAGCGAACTAAAAGGGAAGCGTAGTTTGTAGAGTCGTCCCAACATAAATAAATCAAAATGTGCTGAAACCACAATCTAAAAATGTTAAAATGTTGTTTTGACTTGAGCGTCATGTCCCATGGAATATATATTATGACAAGACGAGACATGGTTGAGGTAGCTATGTACTTAGGAAAATCAGCAATCTACCTACCTACAACCTACTTGGGTTCTGGTTCTGGCCTGACTGCAGTTTACAGTAATGGGCATGGTTACGGTGGCAGTTACAGTTACGTGTATATAGTAGTATTATGACACGACCAAAGCAGAGATTGAGCTTCCCTAAAGAAATTATATGTTAAACTCCCTTCGTCGGAATTCGGATTCCCAGGCATTCCACAAATGAGTAGCATCTAAACGCTCAGCATTTGAATCTGTAGTATGAGTGCTAACATTAAATAGGTCTACCTACGTACGTTTTTGGCATGGGCCATAGTCATAGTCATAGCCATAGACCTGGCTCTGTACTTACATCCGTAGTACTAGTGATTGTTTCAAATGGCAAAAAGTGCTATCTACATTTTTTTTAGTTAAATATTTATAGCTCATTTTCCACCTTCAACCCATGACATGGACGTGCATTGAAATTTACTAGGAGGATATTTTTTCAAGTTATATATCCAGCGCTGTAATAAATTGGTTCAAGAGCAGTGCATACATGAGTGCACTTTCATTTAACGTTCATTGGAATGAAAATCTATCCCATATCGTATAAATGTCTGTTCTAGCACAAACTATAAAATACTCTTTAAAATTATGTAGATAGCTACCTATCAGTAGATTTGCATTCGTATATCAAGTATAAATATAATATACTGTACACCTATGTAAAGTTGGGGATCGGAGTTGGTCTTGGTTGGGATTCTCGATCGGAAGTAAAAGTTGATAATTTACCTACGAATATCTGTAAAATAAGCCGTGAATTCCGTCCTCTTTTTCAACCATCAGCAGATATCCGAAGAGATACAAAAGATGCTGAGTATACAAAGTATTTTTATTTTATGTTATAGCAAAAATGATCATCAAGTCACTCATTACTACTAAGTACTACCTTTAGTCACATATGTATATGAAGGATCCAGAACCAGACATGCATGCTTGGAGATAGCATTTTTTGAGCCTTTCAAATCGATTATTTCTAAATCACAGTAGTGTTTTACTTTCCTACTACAGATATCAGAGGTGAATTGGTGAATTCTCCATTCTCCAAATCTCGAATTCTCCACTTTAGGAAAGTAAAGTATACCTACTACATAATATACTTCGTATACACTTGTAAGCATACATGTACGTAGGTAGGTGCCGTATATGTATACTTACGTGAAATGAAGTTAAAGAACTCGCTCCTCCTGATTAGTTATATTGTTGTAAAAGCATCTCCTTTATCGCAAATGACGATTTATATCCCGTAGAACTCATTTTCTTTACTTCATAATCGAATTTAATGGGGAAATGGAGACTTACGGTTAAACGGAAGGCTTTGAATCAAAACAACATATTTTTCAACCTTAAGAGCTCCACTTTCCCAGTTCCTGCTTTGAAGTTTCTGTTGCAACTTTGACTGTGATTAGGAACTTCGGATTAGAGGATAATACTAACTTTGATTTGGTATGGGTCAGTACAGACGGCAGACACAAACGGATCAACAGCAGTCGAGCTCAATGCACTTGTGTGAACTTTGGCTATTTGCTCGTACAGTGGATAGGTTAGTACTAATGACATCAAAGATAGACGTGGAAAAGGAGAAGGGTCCTTAACTGTCTACGTTCTCAGAGATCAATAGAATTCACCCCTTACAAAACTTTCTGTAGTACAGCTCTTGAATCCTCAAGAATATAAATTAATTACAAAAACGTTAACGCACCTAACTATCCAGTTCAATAATCCAATTATTTAATTTTAGGGTTATGGTTATCTATGTATTCTTTATGTTTAAGGGTACATACTTATTATGTATGTATTGAAGTAGCACAACAAGTTGCTATGGGGATTTTTCTGGGGCTGCAAATTATTTTATTCAGAAACTACATCTTGCTAGTTGTAAGAATTAATAAGGAGCGTCCCATCGCATCTTTAGGGACAAAATCAGGCAAAATGTAATATTGTTTAGGGCTGCACTAATTGCAACTCGCATTAAGTACACCATTACAAGCCCTTACCCTGCCTCTGTTTAATGACTGTTTTATATTACTTAAAAGAATATCTTTTATTGGATTTTGTCAAGGGAATTTAAGTAAAAATTTAGCATAAATATCTAAAGTAGTGCTGCCGCCTTGAGTCACTATGACACAATAAACATTAAACGGTTATCTACTTTTGTTTTTTCTTGGAAAGTTGGGGTGGGTTTTGGTTGCTCTTGTTTTGGCTGTCTGCTCTCCGTCTCGGCTCATGTTTTTGTCTCTTCGGCTCTTGGACTTTAATGAAGATGCAAGCTGTGTGCAGCTGCACACAATCTAAAACGATAAAATCTCTCTGGTTGGTCTTGATGGTTTTAGCTTTGTTGAGTAAAAGCGTCTCTTTAACGTTTTTTTAAGCCCACAAAATCATAGTCGAACAAAATTAAACAATTATAAGGATTTACTCAAGATACTTAGGATATACTTGAGGAAAGCGGGGGGACACACACGTTATGGAGTACAGAGGTTAGTAACTACAACGGAGTAGTATTTAAAAAATAAATTCACTAAGATATACTATCGTGGCTGAAGAAGCAAAGAGTCTGTTTTGACAAAAAATAAATCGGCTTACCTCTGTTATGTTCCAAGTAAAATTTCAAGTTTTAGTTTATAGAAACATGTATTAATGACAGTTTGTTCCCTTTCAAGACGATACGCGTTTTGCCCATTTCCAAAAACATGCCATCTGCAATCTGTGCTAAAGATATAGGCAACCTTTATTAGTTATTAGCGGTTGAAGACCGGTCTGTTTGCTTCCTCAGTTACGCTATATACTGTACTACAATGCCCACGCATACAGATACAGAAAAAGTAAGAAAGTAATATGCACTTTACATTGGTAGAATGTATGTAGGTATACGTATTTAAGACCAGGAGGCA
Source organism: Dicyrtoma fusca (assembly GCA_034695205.1). Lineage (NCBI taxonomy): Eukaryota > Metazoa > Arthropoda > Collembola > Symphypleona > Dicyrtomidae > Dicyrtoma > Dicyrtoma fusca. Next base: position 36,883 of record JAQFZC010000662.1, on the reverse strand, counting down.
GACATGCAGGGAGAGCAGGACCATGAAATTTGTTAAGTAACTAGTCTTAATGGAAGCTAGGATACAGTATTATGGGTTAAAGCACGCCATAATAGGATTTACTTTGATACATTTCAGTGCGTTGACTTGGTTTTGGTTTGATAAGAGACGGGATGGGAGACTTGGAAGACAGAGAGTGAGAAGAAAGCCGGAGGGAGCCCATTTAGATGTCAGTGAAATTACAGTGGAAAAAACTACAAGACGTTATTTGAGTCATTCATGTAAGTTTGTACATTATGATTGCTCAAACAATAAACTTTCACCCATAGCACCCTCAGCCAAGTCAGCTAGTCAGCCAACTAGCTCACAGTGGGATCTTCCATACATTCCCTTAGAATCTAGAGGGGCAAAGGCGGAAGGGACAAAGCTGTTTCACTACGCGTTTTAGAGATAGAAAAAGAATTTCTTTATGTACATACTCAATTACAACATCGTTTTTAAAAAATATTTTGGCAATTTCGATGTCTAGTTGTTATTGACATTTTCGGTTTCCATAAAATAGAAGTTTGAAAAATGGGTTTCAATAGAAATAAATGTTTTCAAAAGTATCTTTAGAAAAGCCAGTGTTGTATAAAATCACATTTTTTAAAAAAAGCTGCATTTATAAAACAGTTATTTACATAAATAAGTACGAAGTATAGTCCCAGAGAGAGGGAAGAATGTCCTTTATGTGTAACTGGAAGTGTATTTAAGGAACATGTGTGTATACGCAATGTATGGACGATTCCCCACCAGCCACGTTTTATAAAATACAAAAAAGTATACCTACGTTCATCTTCTTTGGAAAGTCCACCATACAATTTCTGTCTCTTTCTCTCTCCGTTTCTTTCATTGCATTGTACTGTGCAGAGATTGTGTGGACGGCTCAAGACTCTGTCGTCCGCGTCATTGTCATTTCATAGGCTTCTCATTGAACACCCGGACAGACCTTAGATTGCATCACATTACATAACGTGCATACATGAAGCAGAATATAATAGAATCTCTCTGACATGCCCTGCATTCCTAGCTCGTGGTCATATCTGTCGTCGTTGTGTAGGTATGATGTTGCCGGGCTATGGGAGCGGCAGTGGTGATGGTGGTGGTAGTGGTGGTCTTCGTCTTTGTCGTCGTAAATGGTAAAGATGGGTTGTCGTTGAAAACAAGGGCTCAAATAAAGTTGAAAACTTTTTTTTTCTTTCAAAACGATCCAAAGATCCTCTAATAGTATTATTGTCCTCGTACACATTTGTAAGGCTGACTTCAGTTCAGTTCAGGACACACTTTTTGGGATGTTATTGAAGTTCCGGGTAAAACCTGACCTACTATACTCGTACAGACCAGCACAAAGGAAATGGACAAGAAACACGTACGTACCAAGGGATAATTTCTATTTCTGGTAGTAGTTCACAAAGCCAAAGCCCAAGCCATAGTCAAACTAGATGATATCTTCACTGAAGAAGCAAAATGACCTACATCTATTTTTTGACCGGTATTGATGCTCGATGAATCTAGAGTTTTTATTGCTTATTTAAAAAAAAAATTAAATGACAGATTTTGAACCTTTTTAACACATTCAAAATTATGATTGCACTTTTTAAAAAATGTTATCTTCTCAGAACTATGTCGTAACGATTGAAGATTAATTTTGTCTATTTTCAACACAAAAACATGCTTTGCTAGTTTTTGAAATCGTAATGTAACAAGTTTGTGTTCATGTTCTTTCAAAAACGAATAAAAGTGTGCGTTGTGCTTGAGATAGATCAATTTGCTCCTTCAGAAAACGGAACAGTGATTAGATAGAACGTTGATATCAAAGAAAAGCAATGGAATGTAATGTTTCCTTCTTATTCAAAGCAATAAATGCATTACATTGAGGAATGAATTGTAAGTAATGCAGTCTCACCAGTTAGATAGTCAGCTGTGTGTCACAACTAAAGCAACATTAACCCGTATAAGCATACTGAGTATATTCATATATATATATATATTTATTTGGCGGATAGACACTGCTCTGTAAAATGTTAGCTTTGGTTTTTATTTTTGCAGAAACCCCCTTTTTTTCTTCTTCTTCTTTGTCTGTGTGTCGGTTGAGTTAAGGTTTGGGAGAAGTTCTGCACTGAATTCTAAATCGACGGCAATAAGTTGCTTAGTTGCTCTTTAGAGAAATTAAAGTCGCTCATAAGTTTTCTACTTAGTTGAGGCTGTCTCTGTAATTTATTCGGTCTTGTTACTCGCTTTTATTAAAAATAAACGAATCGTAATGGTGCTTTCGTGCCAGAAATAATTCAATGCGACGACGACGACGACTCTGACCTGCCTTTCCAATGCATCCAGTCACATTTCCCATTTCACATTCATTCCGCAAATCTCTATCTTCTACTATCTTTCTACACACAGAGAGAGAAATGCAGTGCAGAGCAGTTACATTTTACTTTATAGTTGATATTAGTTTATACCGCAAACGTTCCATTCATTTATTCGGGAGCTATTTTCACAATTTTCAAATTAGAAACGCATCTATAATTAATTATTATTTCTGGATAGTTTTAAAAATAATTACTTCGTATAAACACACTGTTTTGATTGTGCTTAGTGCTATAAAAATGACTTTTCGAACAAAAGTGGGGAAATGAAAGAAAGCCGTTTCAAAAACATCCATATTTATTAAAAGAAAGCATTCAAAAATGTCCGTATTTTCAAAAAGAAATCATTCAAAAATGTCCGTATTTGCAAAGAGAAAGCATTCAAAAATGTCCGTATTTGCAAAAGAAAGCATTCAATAATGTTTGTTTCTACAAAATCCGTTTTAAAAATGTTGGTGTCTACCTAAATAATATACAAAGCACGTTTTCTAGATGATCAGTTTCTAAAAAAAACTACACTTCAGAAAATATATGTAGTTTTCCAAGAACCGAAACTGTAAGCAAGATGAATTGAACGACTAATTGGAGATTCCCGGTAGATTCATGCCTACCAGTCGGGGAATACATAAAGTTGGTATGTAGGCCGTTGTCTTCTCTTGGTTGGTGAGTGTCGGTCTGTCGGTTCAATCAATGCACTGCAATGTGATATTCTGCTATGCAGTGGAATTTTAGATGAAGAGACGGAAAGCTTAAAAGCTATAGATATCAGCTTCAGCCCTAGCATGTACTTATTTATTACTCCCTATTGTCTTACGTACACGTAATCTGTTGGATTTGGGCGGTATAATCACAAGTCACGATCTTTCCTATCAATTAGAATACTAAATAGCTTATTATTCTCCATATTATTAGACTCATGGACTACTTACTTGCAAATGAACCTACATTATCCTACCGTCACATCGCAGCGTGTATACGCGCGCTCATATTAAATTATAATTAGTATTTTGGCATAGCTTTAAACCTGAATAGGCTCTTAACCTCTCCATTTTGTTATTGCCATTCCTACTCCTCAACTCCTGCGTGATTAGTAGAGACAGTCATACATACGCGTCAAAGTAGGTAATTATATATTTGTTCCGCAATTAGTGGAATAGAACACTTGAATTCTGAGTATTTAGAAGAACCATATTCATTTATCTACGCCGTAGCTTTACCTCGATCATCAGTAACCCATGGTTATTTACATATTTGAAAATTCCAAAATGTTACAGTTTGAATAGATATAATTTATCAGTACAATGTGGAATGTTTAGTACTTACCTACTATTAAAGAATATTATTATAGTTTGCAGTTTTTGAATTAGCATTAAAAAACATTGTTCTACTTTTTTTTACTATAAATTTTGTAAAACGCTTAGACAGCAAATTGCTGAGAGTATTTCCAATGGTTTTCAAACACCTATCTAAAAATGTTCGGCTGTTTCTGAAAGCGTGTCAAAATAGTATTTTAAAGATTCAAATTGGCTTTAAAAGCTTTAATAGATGTTAATTATGACATTTCTAGCATATTTACTACTGCTTTTAAAGGATTCTCAGACACTTTGAACCTTTTAAAAACAAACAACAGGTATTAAACATACAACCGGGATGGTCTCATAAAAATGACAAGGTACAAATTTTGAAAGCGCACAAATATGTATTTCGTTCCGGCGTTACGGGGCACTTTTAAAGATGTAAATTTAGACATTTAAAAGTTTATAATACCTACCTACTTTATTAAAATAGTAAAGCGTCTAGCCTATCACAACAGGTTTTGCTTGCACAAAGTAATAATGTTCAGTCATTGTATTTGTTCATTTCCGTTCCGAGCCACTTGAGTTAGCTTGTGTTTCTAACCCAATAAAATAAGACTAAAAGGTTGTTTTTCTAAAAATACCAGCATGTATCAGTATATCAAGTACCTATACATACTATGCCAATAGGTATACAGCTTGCCCTAGAAATGCAAATTTCTAAATCTATAGTTGAATGTCTTATTTCCACTTTGCATTTGTGGACCCAAATTCGGCAAACTAGACTCCAGGAATTGCTGGGCTCTGGAAGGAAGCTGAAGGTAGTAAGCCAATGCAATGCAGAGCAGGGGCAGGGAGGCTGTATGCATATTATGAAAGATATTTTTCCTCTCGCACATATCATCGCTTAACTTTATTTTCTTTGAACTGACGATAACATTTCTAAAAGTCTCTCTGCATGTACGTATGTAAGTATGGAGGCAGATTGACAAGGGAAGCATTAGAGAGTGCAACATGAGATCGGTCGAAGTGACAATAACACAAAGTTTCCGAGGCGTAAAAAGAATATTGGCAATTTCAACAGTTTGATTACATCCGACACACACTGACAGGGAACATGGTGATAGTTTTGTCATTCAAGTGAAAACTTTGCTTATTCGTTTCTTGAACCGTGAAATACATATTTGGGCTGTTACCTTCCCTTGTCTGGCGTCGAGGAACTGACTCCCACTGTACTCTGTACCCAGCAGACTGTATTCTGTACGGACGGATCGTTTGTAGTTTAGCTTAGTTTAGTTTAGCTTACCGATGATTTTCATGTGAATTTGAATTTTGCTCACTCGTGCTTGCGCACTATATTCTACCAAAACCAACACAGCGTTATTATTATTGCCATTTGCATGTCAATGCTTCCCGGCTCAAGTCAAAGTCTCCCTTAGTTTTCGCTCCATTCAGTCTCCATTAGTATAGTACTCTGATGTACCTACCTAAATAGAGCTGAGCTAGTCCCATTGAGTAAAATTAAAGACTACAATTAGATCACACCTAGGCAATTAGGGGTGGCAGTTATCCAAATCATAACTACTCGTCCTTAGTGAAAGGTAACTTTTCAGTGGAAAATGCAACGTTATTGTATTAATGTGCATGAGGGCCTCGCGAATATTACATGGGTCAGGGAAAGTCTTTCTAAATAGTTTGGATAGTAGATAATGTATACCTACTTGAACATTTGGCTAAGTAAAACCTTGTTGATACGTTTCGACAGAGTGTTGCATCGAATTATAGTATGTAGTTCTTTTGGAATGTGTCTGAACTATGAAATTAAACTTTTTGAACACTTAAAATTATTAATTTAACACTTTTAAAAGGGTTTTAACATCAAATGATTTGCTTTTGAAACCTGAAATTTGCACATTTGAAAGTATTTCGTTGAAGTGCCTTATGAAATAATAGTTGCAAGGCCCCTTGCCGTTAAATGTACCGATGTAATTAAATGCATTTGCTTAGGAAACGATCAAGCAAAAGTACCTTTGCATTTGTTGTATTAGCCTTTGCACTTTTGTGCTGTGCTAAAAAACAATTTAAATGCATAATAATAGAGGCAAAGAGGTAAAAGCTGTCACCTTCTACTTGGCTTTGCAGAACATGTACCTCTGTCGGATTTAATTCCAAAATAGGAACAGCATGCATTTACATATTTGAATAATTATAAAACAAAAGCAGAATTGTCCTTTTCCCAGGTTGTACATATGCATGTAAAGTGTACGTTTTCGCCCTGATCCATTTTCAAAATTAGATTTACTAGCACGTTCCCTTTTTGTCTAAATATAAATATGCAAAATTATTTAATTTGATTTAGTATATTTAAATGAAATACACAATAAGTAAAATTCCTCGCTTAGAAACGCACAAGTGCGTCCACAGACACGCTTGTTCTTTCCGATTATGTATGTGGAGAACTGCGACTGGAAGGAAGATGATTATGGGAATGAATGACAATTGACAATAATAAGTACGTCGTACTTTTACAACACCCAAATAAGGGAAATCTAGAAGAAACTCGATCATATCAAGAATATAAAAATGATTGTAACCCCACAAGAAAGTATTTCGTTTATGACAGGATTTAAAAATAAAAGGGCCATCCTCCGCCGATTGGTGGACCCTATACATACGTTCATACTTCTACCACTGAGTTCAATCACAAGATTATGTAATGTGAAAAGAGATTGCCTCACACAAGTGTACTCCGGCCCAACATTGCACTGTCATCGTCTGTCTCAATGGCTTGCTGGGAGAAAGTTGTTCAGCCATGGCATAGTAGTGCACAGAGCCACACTATCAAGGATCAGCTGAATACAAAATAGGAACTAAGAATATTTAATCTACCGTCAATCTACGAATAGCTTCCGTAAAGTCCTACAGTGAAACGCTCAGTTTTTGTCCGAAAATAGTTCAACACACACACGGTAAAAAGTATCAATTTTTTATTTTCTTGAAGCATATATTTCCAATAGGAATTTAATTTACGTAAAACAAGATGTCAAGGGTCAAAGCAAACCAATCATTTTTAAAACTGTATTTTTATTACTTGTAGATTTTCGGAAACTAGTAGCTACTCGGCAATGTACGGTATGTGAAATGAAGGGAAGACAGACTGAAGCTTTCATTTAAGTGTTCATGTCCAACTCCAACTCAACCAAAAGCAACGACCAACTACTTACTTAATATTGTAGAGGCAGTTTCACATTCACCATCCAACTCCACTGAACACAGTCCTATAAAAATATGTGCGGAGGCAAAGGAGGGAAGAAAGGACGAGACAAGGAAAGAGATCTCCAGAGTGCATTAAAACGTTTTCCTCTCCCCGCATTACAGCTACTTCTTATTTTTGCATTTGTATTTATACTGAGTGAGTAACAGAGAGAGAGAGGGGGGAGAAAGAAAGAGAGAGAGAGAAAATGGGAAGAACAAAACGGAGAAAATAATAGCGAAAATAGGACATGGGCTGTGTAGTACACAATACGACTCTTCTTTAGACTATTTACTCAGTTCTCAAGCATCCCCAGTAAGCGAGACACATTCTCATACAATGAGACAAACGGCAGTGTAACACAGAGAGAGAGAGAGACACGAGACGAAGAAGAATTGAGCTGATGCTGAGCTAATAAGGGAAAGAAACGGAAACGAATAAGAATAACAAACCATGCAATAGGCTTAAGAGGCAATAAAACGTTTGGACAGGAATCACTTATCCAAAGGGATGCACGTTCAAATTTTTAAGAGGCATGGTAGCTTTTAATATGTAAACCGTTTCTAAAAAGGTCGAATGCCCATTTTGACGTTTTTCAAAAGGTATAAAATGTTATTTTTACATGTTCTTGAAAAGAGGCACTATTAACGTGTTTTTGAAAAGGTTTATTTTATATTTACACGTTTAAAAAAAGTTGTACAACGTGTTCTGTACACGTTTTTAAAAAGTTGTAAAATGTTCTATTTACACGTTTTAAAAAGGTTTAAAATGTTCTATTTACATGTTTTTAAAAAGTTGTAAAATGTTCTATTTACACGTTTTAAAAAGGTTTAAAATGTTTCATTTATGTTTTTATTAAACAGTTCAAAATGTTCAGATACTACATTCGTGCTTTTAAAAGGTCCAAAGCGTTAAATTGATTTGAATAATGGTGATTGATTCGTATCGGTATTTCGTATGTCCTTGTTTTTTAGAAAAATTCAAAAAATGATCTTCCTCTTTTCTCTCCTTTTGACAAGGTACAAACGCATCTCAAGCAATAATTACATCTTTAAATAGCCAACAATTACACGTAGGATGTTGTAGTTGACAAAATGTAGATAGGTTTATTTGCATTTACTAAACTTATGAGATTATTTTGCTTTTGCCTCCTCAGTCTACGAATACTTTCCCCTCTTGAAAGGCTCTGAAGGGTAGTAATGCAAATTGCTTAATGGTCACATATTATATGGAGATTCTTGGGAAAACTTGGTCTCCTTTTATTGTAGGAGGGAACTCAGCTTTTTCCGACTCTCTGTCTTTGAGTCCCATGGATATGTTGAGCAGGCAGTTTGGTGAAATCATCAATTTAAATGTCTTCATATCAGTGTGGACTCTATAGGTGTATAAACATTCTACTTACGGATCCATGTTTGCATCTTGGAAAATTCGCAAGTCTCAACAAGAAACAGAGTGAGCATACACACAGCCAAGAATCTGATGTAGTGAAAGTGGTGTACCTATGTATACCTACAGATATTTTTCTATTTCAATATCAAATATTTGAGAGTTTCCACTCAGCTTACAAAGTGTCTTTTGGGGAAAGAGATTATGTACATTTTTTGCATCATTAAGTAAATAGTATTATTCAGAAGCACTTACTCACTCAGTCACTGCTTCTGTTTCTCTTTCTCCTTCTCCCTGTCTTTATTTCCTTGTTTCATTTCCTTATTTACTTTTGGCTAACTGTGGCACTTCTCATAAGTCTCAGTGCTTATAGTATTTAAATACCTACCAGTTTCGATTGTTTTTCACTGGGGGGATTGGACCGGGAAGGATTGCAAGTTGCAAAATCTGGTAGATGCTATTAGTAGGTACAGGAAATACAAACAATATTACATCATACAAATTATAGTTTCGAATGCTCAAGAATATTTAAAACACTAAACTTTTAAAAGGTGACAGATATACATATATACCTTTGTCTATAGCGTCGGCATCTGTACACATACATATTTTGTTGGCATTGATTAGAATGTTTTTCGGCCATTACCTTTGGCCATCAGTAGAAAAGCATGAATGCCAATGCCAAGACCAAAGTCTACTGTCTTTTGGTGGTTTTGGTGTTGAACATTACGAATGCGAATGCGAATTCATATTAACAGAACGCACATTCGGTAGCTACCAAGGAAATACATAAAGTGGCGTGGTTTCACATTACTATTACTTATCACTTCCTTCAGCCAGCCAGCATGGGCTCTCTTTTATATGTACTCTCTCTGCTTTGGCGTGGCATTATTTTTCTAGGTGAAGGCTACATAATTTTATTTTGGTGAGCTGACACTTGAGATCATGTGTTTGAGTTCGAGACGAACTACTACATAAAGCGATAGTAACAAAAAAAAAAGAAAAAGAAAAAAAAGTTTCGCAAAGCGCAAATGTGCAAAGTCTCACATACGTCTAGTTAGTAAGATGTCAGAGATACTATAAATAAGTGCGTTTTTTGCACTGAACTGTCGTCTAATGAAAAAGGTAAGAGTAAAAATAACAATGTTTCAAAACATACGCCGGATTCTTGGATAATTCCTTTGCACCTTGTACTTTCCAGATCTGTGCTGATCTTGAAAAAAAAGCATGGGGATTCGTCTTTCCTTATCATAGCTCATCGTCATTGTCAACGTTGCGTCGTGTCGTGAGCGGTGACACTGTAGGTTGACAACACCTAGGTGTTGAAATCTTTGTCATCTTAAACTTCCGATCAGACAAAAGGACTTCCGGAAGGACCCGCAGACCCACACCAACCGACACTTTCCTGGGTTAATACAATACAGACAGAGCCCAAGAAAATGAACTATGAGATAAATAAATGAGGCTAAACTTTGCTCATTTACCATCTGCCATTTGCACCTTCAGTCAGTCAACCATGTGACGGCTCTGTCAAATTACTAAATTACTTCAAGGACGGGGACGTTAGGGGTAACAAGTGAACTTGTCAATCCTAATTGATGAAACAAAATGAATTTCCTCCTTTTTTTCTTCTTCTAGTGAGCCTTTGTACATAAGTGTGTATGTGTGTGAGTGTGTTTGTCTCTATTCAGGTCACTGCCACTGCCAGCCTCCTCCTTCTATAGCTTTGGTCTGCTTCTGCTGGTACTGCTCTGTACTGGGTTTCATATCACAACAGACGGAAAGAGATCCGACTCATTATTTATTTATCCTAGGATTATCTCCACTGTATTACGTTTCAAAGCATGCGTTGCGCTGGCTCTAGTTTCAAAATTCCAAAGTCTAACCAACCTCTTCAAATAAATACTTCCGAAATGTGAGTACATAGTGTGCGTTGGATGCGGGTATTATTTTTACAGGCATGTATAAATAAGCGCTTACCTATTCTTGAAATTAAGCGTGGGAGCTGTGAATCTTATTCTTTTGGGATAATAAACCTTTTTCTTTTCATTTTCGCCATTGAATTGTGATTTAAAATCTAATTAATTTAGGTTCTTGTCTCTTGTCTTGCGATTCGTTATTAATAAAAATATTGCTGGTCGCATCGCATCGCATCCCTGTTTACTGGAGGCAAAATTGCAATTTATTTACAGGGATGTATACGCTTTTGTTTTTGGACACATTTGCATTACAATGCCTGTGTTACTATGCTACTACGTATGTATGATCGTACGTAGTAGCATAGTATTATGGTATGGTAATCTTAATCTAATGGAAGAATATGTATACGTATATACGTGTTGTATTTAATTTTTGAATTCTTGCCAGCCTGATTTTTTCCTACGTAGATACATCTCTACTATACGCATACATACAGTGTCTGTAGCCCGTTGATTTAAATATTGATACAGATCGTTTACGTTTGCATGCAAACTGTAAATTTTCTGCAACATGTTTCCCAAACCACAAACATTGCCAAGTACTAAACTACACATGAACCTACAGAAGTTTACGTACCTACCTATATTATAGGATGAGGAAGATTTCAAAATTCAAAATATTTATGCCATTGGCTTTTGCTTGCTTGCTTGCTTCTTTTTTTATTTATTTATTTATTTTTCTTGTCGCTGTCATTGTCTTTGCCTTTGCGCTTTGTCGTGTGGGGAAGAGCGTTTAAATTAAATAAAACTTGTAGTATAATGTACCTACTATTTTGAATTACTTTCCCATCTAATTTACTAGCATAGGTATCTAAATTTATGACATGAGGTAATAATTTTTCGGGATTAAAAATATCGTTTGCAATGACCGACCATACATTAGTGAGAATTTATAGTATCCTTGTGTGTCTTTGAGTGGAAATAAAATGCAACTTTACTGATAGAACCAACACAGATTTAAATTCTAGGGGTACAGCGTCGCTTCTATTATCTTCCGCATACCTACCTATGTATCTATGTACCTGCCTTAATACATTAAAAGAACCGTTGAAATGCGAAGCAGTTGAAATGTGTAAATTTTGAGACTCGGAAAAATGTAGGCTGAGCCATAATTCGAGGATGTCATCATCTAAATGAAGGAATTATTACTTCGATTGCATTTTTACGTTGACGAGCATAATTAACATGGCTGGGCTATGTTGGAGTTTATGACATTTTTGATATACACATTGCATTGTACGGTTGACAGTGCAGTGCTCGATGCATTAATCTCTTGAATGCATTGTTTTTTATATTCTTGTTTTTGGCTCATCATTTAATCATCGTGGAAGGCTACCTACCTACCGTAGTTGAGTTGGGAAGACGGCTAACAATAAGTAACAAAAATTTAACTTGTGCTATTATTATTCCATTTTCATCCGAAGACAGTATTTATCATGCATACGTACTCGGATTCGGATTTTAGATGCAGGAGACGAGACAGAAGAAAGCCGAGAGACTGGGACAGACCATTACCATTACGTGACAGGAATGTAGGATCCTTGTATAGTAAATTAAACGTTACTTCATTTTTTGCTTCCGCATCGGTATAAAGTATGACTGGAGGAAATTGCATATAAAGTACAAAAATATATATTTATGCAACTATGGGCTGAAGAAAGACACAAGATTCCCACATGTACTTATTAATTTGAGGGATTTTGTTGGAATTGTGTAACTCAAATGTGTGCATAAATCCGACGGGCTATCCTATGTATACTATGCACTTTTCCTTTTCCTACCAATAAATTTATCAAATCCAGAGAAAGTGTACAATATATTTCCTATTTCTCAGAACAACGGTAGACGGGGAGACCATTACTACATCATACAAAGGAACTTTAAATTAATATCTAAAGTTTATGTAAAATTGCCATTAAGCAGTTCAAAACTGGGTCTACGAATATTTTAAATGGTTACCGACTGTAACTCTGATAGAAGTAAAACGCATCTAAAGAAAAAAAATCAACCACCCAGGAAATGACATTTTTATCTTTTAACAGCATGGTCTCAGTGCACATAGTCTTTATGCATAAAGGTACACACACAAAATTGCCTGAAAAAAATAACCTTCAGTGTGTGTGTGACACATAATACAATGCTTCTACAGTTCTAGAGTGCTAGTGCGTATCTGTAATCTTTTTTCTCTATTAAACCTAGAAAATGCTTCAAGTATGTATATTATAACATTATAACCATGAGGTGCACCGTTTACGTACATACCTATTTATTATTATTATGTAGGTAGGTAAGGAAGGGTAACCTACGTAGGTAGGCACTTGTGACTTGTGGCTAGCTACCTACCTATGCATGTACATACTGTGCTGCGAGATAGGATTGCATGCTCAAGTTGAGTTTGGCTTGGTTGAAAAATATGGGATTTCTGTAGGAAAAAAATGTCGTTTCCTTCCAGGACACTCATCGAATGTCTCGGCAGTTTTGCCTTGTGATTTGGCAGGAAAATTCCATTCATCATCCGCAGGGTGACTATAAAGATCTTTTTTGGAAATACATTTTCAGTATTTAATGCAATTTCACCGACTTTTCCCATGTGCATACGCTTTGCAGGGGAAAAAAATTCTGCCTTCTACACTAGATTTTCTCCATATTCATTTTATAGCTCAACTTCTGGTTTTTACTACCGCGCTCAAGCAGCCATTGTATCGTCCCTGTAAGGGCAAAACAAGCTATCTGCATTAAAGGGCTCTTGGAGATGGCTCTGTAGCCGTTTAGTCCATCACCGAAGAAATATTAAGTTACTTCAAAGTTCGTTTTAAAAGCATTGCTAAAGACACAGCAAACGCCGTTTCGTACAAGCAATTTTTACTGGACAATTTGAACTGAAAAAGTGTACATTCTAAAACAAATTGCTTTTTGAAAAACGAATTAGGGCGAAATTCGGTTTGAAAAAATTCAAAACGGGTTGCCAACGTTGCTTCAAAGGTAGGTTTCTGTTGAAAAAATTGCATTGAGAAAGTGTAAAGTTGAAAATCATTTTCAAAAAAGTACAAGACGAGCTGAAAATGTAGTTTGAAAAGGTGCAAAACTGAGATTTGTTTCACCTTGCAGTTTATATGTAAATTCCCTTGTGTGAAAAACTGTAAAGCTTGATGCATTATAGTATAAAATGGATTTCCAACAAAAAGGTAGAAAGCTTTGGCTCTTTAAAAAAAAGTCAGATAGCACATTTTGCCCATTGTAGACCATATACATATCTGCGTTAGACTAATTATATGATGCTGGAGAGTGTAGTTTTGAACATATCCAAGTCAGAGCCTTGGCTTATTTTCCATGAGCATTTAAGCACATTAATAATTTCACGGAGTTCATCTTCGTCATCATCAGACTACCTACGACCGCACACACACACACACACACACACACACACACACACACACACACACACGCACACGCACTCCCCACTTCCATTCATGCGTTAATGTTCTCAAAGTTAATTGAAAGGAGGGAATGAGTGAGTGTGGGGTACATTACATTACTTTACTCTACTTTTTGGCCATATATTTATGACGATGATATTATAAATATTACGTTCCTTCCTGGTCCTGGCTCTCCTTTATACTCTATAGCCACCCTAGTCCCATAACCAAGTTATTATAGTTCACGAAATTATGGATCCTTTCTACTTGTCAGCCTCCCAAAGATTATGATTTGATTTAAATTTCTGCAGAAAGTACAAAACTACAAAACGACAAAACTACACGCATAAAATATCCTCTTGGATTGTAATATTAAATAATTTTTGGTAATGTCTTCTGTCTGTAGTCAGGAGTAGTTAGTGGCCTTATAACCCTCACATACTCTTACAGCGCAGCCCATAAGAAGAAGGGAAAGCGACCGCAGAGCAGAAGCAGGCGGAATGGACTTACGAGTATAGAGGTGAGTGGTGACACGCCGGAAACGAAAGGCCAAAGACGAAAACGAACTCATATTTATGGATTAAAATTAATTCACGAAGGCGTTTTAGTTTAGTGCTCAAGCCATCCTTCAAAAGTCTCATAAGTAGTATAAGGAAGCTGTGAACATCTTACAGTCTCGTTTGCTCTATATGACCAGCGGCGGATCTAGAGAAGTTTGAAGGCCACAATTTAAAACTGTAGCCTATTTGAAAAGTTTTTGTTCAAAAATGTGTTGTTTTACATAAAAATGTTTGATTTTGAAAGCAAATGTTTATGTGTCGATTTGAAAACCGCTTAATTAAAGAATTGCTAGATGTTGAAAGCAAACTACTTGGAAATCTAACACATTCTTTGGTTGGAAAGTGTGTTTTGAAGTATTTACCGATTTTGAAAGCTCAGTTCAGACCTTTTGTCCTTAAGAACGGTATTCTGTCTTAAAAACACAGTCAACTTAAAAAGGATATTTCCCAAATTCAAGAGCAATAATTGGCTACTTTGCCCATAGCTATGGCTACGCTACTGCCTCCGTTAATAAATGCTAAGCAAAGGGAAGACAAAAGGCAGAGCTGAAACTTTACACCCTTTTCCCTTCCTTCCATTTATTCCCTCAATTCAGCAAGTTTTCAGCTCCGTCTGCCTTGGAAGGAAACTACAGAGTGAAGCTATTTTACCTCCTTAATGTGCAATGGACGGCTAAATGAAGTATCTGTAGATTGTGTCAGGGACTTTGACTGTACTACAGACCGACTACATAGTACACTCTGGAGTTGGCTGAACCATTATTGGTCTTCCTTGCTTTTCCTTTGGTTTGGCTTCACAATGCAATGGACGGTCATTCCATTTGGGATTTAAAGGAATCTATACGTAGGGAAAGTGTGGAGTACGTCTTAACGCCTTTCCTTCGGGTAAACTTTGGACAAGTAGATTTTAATTCGGTTGAAATGAGAACCCCAAAGGGGAGCCCATCGCCACTACAAGAGACCCAAAAACAAGAGCCATGCCCATAGCACATGCAACTGTATTTTAACGGACTGAGAGTCGACGATTTTCCCCGTCCAACTTTTCCTTTCCCTCGTGAATTCAATTCTGCGATCAGCGGCTATCTACTACATCCCTATTACCATGTATGTATACTTGAATTATGGAAGGCATTGCTCTTTTGACGGTTACCCGGGTAACCTTACAAATTACGAACGTTTTCATAATTTACACCCTCTGGTCTCTTTAGTACTGTGCAAAGTGCACCCAATTAGTAAAGGACCAGAATCTACAGTGCACTGCAGTGTAGTATATACATAGGTAGCAATAAACCACCTTGTAATGTACTTCTAGTGCCCATCGCATCGGGAAGTTTAAGTCAAGTCCAGAGATCAGTGACCTTCTCATTTTAAACCTACCTTAAATGCCCGTGGCCCAAGTAAAAATGAAAAGGTAGATAAAATTTGACTTTTTTTAGTTAAATTATCTACAACAGCTGGAAACGCTACTCTTTATTTAAATCTTAGGTGCTGCCATTATCATTTGACGGACTGTCTGACGGAATGAGCGTCTGCAATCTGCAGTCTGCAGAGAGAGAGTAATTTTTTGTGTTGATTGTTTTGCAGAAGTATCTCATTTGTACGTGTTTTGCCTTCCTAAAAATTCTGGCTGTACTACTGCACTGGTGTGAATGAAAAAGAGGGGAACATTATCACTTAGAGTTAGTCTCTGCCCCTCAATCTTGAGCTCTTGAGTCTGTCTGTTTCTATTACAGCTGGGAGATGCTCTTGTTGATGCTATGTATGTATGTATAATGCTCGAGGATGGTTGGTTATTGTCCATATGCTGTGTGTATTATTCCTAAGCTCTTGTATAGTATATTTTACCCAGGAAAATAGCTATACAAGTTAAACTTGTGGGACATGGGAATATATCTAGGAATATTTTGAAAGTAAGATGAAGATGTGCTCCTTTTTTTAAGGTTCTAAGAAATTTATTGTGGCAATTACAGGCTACATATTCTATTATCCTACTCCCCTTGCCAAAACTAAAACTAAAAAAAAGAACGGTGTGTACGTAGGTATGTGAGGTATAGTGGATAACGTAGGGTGCTGTCTACAAAAACTGTACACAAAGTAGATGTGTAGGGCTTTTAGTAGCAACAAAGATTGTAATAATGGCTTCTATACTGGTATGTGTATGCATGTCGGGTATAGCCTATACCTATAGCTATACTATAGGGCCCAGCAATTGGAATGAGATAGGTAAATGGTAAATGGTACGTGTAATTTAGAGAAAAAGACGCCACTTCACTGCCTCAACTTCAACTGTCCAACCATGGACCAGTTTTGCAATGTACTAAAATTTTATTTGAACATTATACACTACAATGCGAATACTCTGCACAATCCTTCTTTTTCTTCTGTACTTCTGTTGCCTGTTCCCTGTTGTTTTTGCTGTATATTTTAGTGTCCACTGTACACTGTATTTATATGCATGCAGAATATTATTTGATATAATTATAAATAGTATTTTTTTATATCACGTTCTTAATATGCATACCGTAAAGCTCCGAGGCACAATCACTGTACAGTTTTTAAGTTGGAAATGATGGATCTAAAATAGTTGGTGTTGCAGCATACAAAATATGCTAAGCACAGATTTTGCTCATTTTAAACCGGTATTGGTAAAATGTATAGCATTTACAGGGTTAGAAAATGTAATTTTAGGATTTGCACGTTTTGATAAAGGAATTGTTATACAAATCAGTGCTTTAGAAAAAGCGCTTTTAGAGATTTACGTTTCAAATGAAGTGTCTTTAAATAGCGAATATGTTTGAAAAACTAGCTTTTATACAAATTGATGATTTAAAAATAAGTTTTTGTAAAAACCGATACTTTAGAAAACCCTGTTTTTACAGATAACAGACACTTTAAAATGCATACACGGAGTGTATAGTTCGAAAAAAGACATTTAAACATTTACGTGTACGATCTTTTCTGATTTGGTAAAACTTGGGGCTTATACAAGGCATATAGAATAATAATATAATATATATTATTCTACATGCCTTGGGCTTATAGAAGATTCGCCTCCATGGAAACTAATAGAAGATATACGGTGCTCAGATATTATCTTTGAAATAGTATTATTATAATATTATGCAGTGATAGATATGAAGTCCCTTGAAATGTATCGTTGAGCACCTCAATTAAATTACAGTTCAGATGTGATCTAGTCCAATAAGTGTCTAATGGGAAGCTAAAGAAAAAAATAGAAATGTGAACGTGAATATCTTGTGAGCCTTCGGATTGCCTTCTCAAACTAGTTGTTGCATCTTTGGTTTGAACTATTAATGTTGTTGTTAGCACCGTGTGGAAGAAGAATAGGAAAAAAAAATTCAAGAGCTACTGTCGCTTGAAGGCAGTAATTGTTGTTTAATAGGGATTTCAACCGATTCGATATCAAGAACAACCTTAGCTTTTAATTTAAGTGTTCATGTAAAATATGACTGGCATCAATGCTGTGGTGCAAGTAACACACTGATACATACATATGCAGTAATGATAATGTTAATGACTGTCAGTGAGGGT
The DNA here is from genome assembly GCA_034695205.1 of Dicyrtoma fusca. Classification (NCBI taxonomy): domain Eukaryota; kingdom Metazoa; phylum Arthropoda; class Collembola; order Symphypleona; family Dicyrtomidae; genus Dicyrtoma; species Dicyrtoma fusca. The sequence continues at coordinate 19,058 of JAQFZC010000662.1, read as the reverse complement.
AATGAAAATATTTATTATCGCAAATTGAGCTATCATTTCACACTCAACAATTTTTATTTTTCCAACGTACTCATCAAATGATCCATTATCTGCACTATTGGTAACAATAATAATCATACTATTTAATGGTAACAATGTAGCTTTAATAGACCTATAGAGACCAAATGAACTACACATGCATATGTACAAACACTTACTAAACAAAGTAAATGACGGATTCACAATTTTATTAATGGGAAGTGTCACAGCTTCCCAAAAACTTTAACTATGACGTGATATGCCTTTTCCAAGGCTGTAAATTGGACATTTTCCCTCATTTTGTACAGTATACAAAGCTAAAAAGAGTAAATAGAATATTTTGCATCTTTTCAAAAACATGTAAATAGCACCTTTTGCACCTTCTAAAAAGCACGTAGCAGAACATTTTTCCTCTTTTCAAAAATATTTAGATAAGCAAAATTCTGCGCCATTTTCAAAAACATGTACATAAAATATTATGCAGTTTTTCAACAACATATAAATAGAACATTTTAAATGTTTTTAAACAGTTTTTACCTGTTTTTGAACTGTAATCACTTTGCCTCTTAAACCACGACACATATGTACAACTTGCGAGCTGAAAATAAATAAAATGCGCTTCACACATTGATTCCAACGGAGGCGGTAGACAGTAAAGGCTTCACCTCGGCATTGAAAGTGAAAGTGATTGTGGCTGTGACAATATATAACCGTACAAAACAAAATGAAAAATACTGCAGTTTACAAAATTCCTTTCTAGGTTTCCCACAAAACCTAGAATAGAAACGGAAGAAAAGTCAGAAAAAGAATAAAGTACAAAAGTGAAGCGGCGAGGGATCAGTACGTTTCTGTTGAAGAATGCTGAGCTGAAAAACGATGGAGTTTTCGATGAGGAAGTAAAACTACATAACGTGGAGGGCACTCATGTGTAAAGAGTGGTCAAATTGGGGTGATTTAAAATCCAGGATTTAGAATTCAGTCTCTAGAAATGCATGTAAGGTACTAAACTAATATCTGCTCACGGAGAAAAGAGGGAATACCTTCGGCTTTTACAGATCTTTTTCCCCCTTCAAGTTTTAAAGTCTACTACTTTATGAAAGTGGGTACATATACTGAAACCGACGTACATAAGTGGTATCAGGGGTTTGTATTAGAAAAAGAAATTTCAAGTAAGCTCCTAGAATATAACTAGTTAATATACAGTATGTATGTGTTTTTTTTAGTTTTGGTTTCGAATTTGGATTTACGGTAAAATCATGTAGCCTACATGGGTATGGAAGCGAAAAAAAAGGATTCACGTGCATGCATTCTAATGTAAACTGACTGAGAGAGTACATACAAGACAGTTTCTTTTCACGGCTTCTTCCTTTTCGTAGGATATAACTAAGAAAATATAGAAAAAACCAAAAAAGCTTTCTCTACTTTACAGGTCCGATGCCGGTCTCGATCCCGATACAGATCTACGTACTATCAACTCTCTAATACCGTAAATCTCCTAATAACTCATCCAAAACTGCCCTTGACTGGAATAAAAGTTAAAGGAGATGCTCGAAAATAAAAAGTTGTTTATAAATGTCAATATCTGTGCAGACTGGGTACAAATACATTTCCATTCAAACGCTTTACATATAATCTAATAACGTTGTGACTTTGGCTGATCAGGGATTTACTTTATCTATTTAGCTACAACCAACTATTATGCCTGACCATGCTATTACATGGCATACTTTTAGCCTCACTTTGTTCCGTCTATCCTTGGAATGCTTTTACTAGATATATTAGATGCAACTATTGACTACTTTGCATACACCTCCCCACGGGATTCACCCAATGATGAGTGAATAATGCTGAGTGACTACAGCAGAAGGAGACGAGGAGCATCAGCGGTAGAAAAGTTGAATGATGAGCTGCTGGTTTGTTCGTGAAGACGAAGTCGAAGAAGTAGAAGTGCTACCAGTACCAGCATCAGTGTCAGAGTATGTTCGTTGAAGAGAAAAAAAGAAGAAAATTTCAACTTGGGACTTCCGTGGAGGTTATCCTTATCATTCAGTCTTCACTCACTGCATCGGCCATCCATCCACTCACCCTAGAAAGTCTCATTCTACTTTCAAACTCAACATTTATTTTGTCCATATCCCATTTCGGTGTAGGGAGCAGTAGGTCTTGTCAGTGTCAGTGGCGTTTCTAGGGATGCCGAAAGTGTTGGCCAGGTCAATATTGCAGACGGCATAGCGTTGAAAAACGTGCTTTTAAAGAAATCGGCAATTTTGCAACTGTATTTTTAAAACGAGCCAGTTTGAAAAATGCATTCGCAAAAATTTCAACAATTTCATAGGCAACTTTAAAAGAACGGTTTTGAAGTAGGGAATTCGGAAGATTTTTTTATTTTTGAAATACTTATTATTTTGAAAAGTTATTTAAAAAAGTAATGTTGAATTAAAAATTAAATTTTACAATTTACCGATGTAGATACGTAGGTGCCTATATTGGTTACACTAGAGCCTCTACTTTGCCTATAGCTAGACACGCTACTGTTCAAATTCCCATAAAACATATAGGCAGTGATGATGAGTATTGAGCTATAAAGTCTTTAATGAAATCTGATGGAATCTCAATAATGGAATTGCATCTGTAAACTCAAAAATACTAAGAACCATCACACCTCCATAATACGCAGCAAGCCAAGATTGAAGTAGCGACGCGACGCACACACCGCCAAAAAAATACACGCAATATTATTATACTTCTCATGGGGCCCTGAAAAATATTTTCCGGTCCCAAAATTAGATATTTATGAAAAAGTGCTACACTGATATCTACGTAACATCTAAAACCGTAGACAAATTATGTAAATACGTGTTTATATCTGTATATTAGTTGCCGCCACCGCACCGTTGTTGTTGTTGTTGTTCCGCTATTTTTAGAAAATATAGGTGAAGAAGTCGGAGAATAAATAATTTGCAAAAATATAATTAGATTTAATATATTTAAATATTTTACTTGACACCTGGAAAAGGACTATTGTGTGACTTCCCTTTGCCATTTTCACTCCATTCTTGTTGGATTTTGCAGCCAGAAAGTTGAAGGAAATCGTGTTCCGTGTTAGCAAATTCCACAGTACATTTACGGATTGGGGACGGTGTGCGGTGTCGTGTGTGTCTCACACGGGTTTTCTCCCTGAAAATACACAAGTGCATACCTAATAATAATACTTATGCTGAGCTGGGCATGGAGATATTTAGTAGGTAAGTTCAGTTAGCAAGTACACTTGTGCATTTGATTGTGTGTCAGTTATATGTGGGTAAGGGTAAAGCGAAGATTTCTTGAGCGGGTATAAAAAAAAAGTCTCTCGACTCGCCTCTGCGCTCGTGAATGTACCTCTAAAGTTTACAGACGTATGACGAGAGGCGGGCGGGCAATGGCAGTGGCAATAGGGATGGAAAACCAAAGGAGCCTGGCATTGGCTTCAGTGTAATGTTTCCCTAAGCAGCCACCACACCGCACCGTTCAGAAGAGAAGAGACTCAGTTCCTCCACACAGTCCACAGTACAGTGCATCATACAGGAAAATAGGGAAGCAAGTTGTAAGAATCTTTTACTTGATTCTCGGAGCTCGTCACGGACCCATTCTTATATTTGCCCTCAAACCCGAATAATTCAGATCACAACTGGCCTCCAACTCTCGTACAGGCACACACACACACACACGTTTTCCCCTCGTCATCATTATCAGCTTCAAATGACGAGCAACTCTTGTTGAGCTTCTAACAGCAAAACGTATTCTGCTACTACTACGTCCCTTATCATCCATCCTCTTAAGTTCCCAACTTTTTATTTTAAACCATAGTAACACTTTATCTGTTCAATTAGGAGGATTTTTCGAAGAATCTACCAAATCAACCAACGCAGTCGGAGCCTAGTTTCTACTTTCCACCCGGAAAAGTTTGTCTGTTAAAATTTTTTTAAAAGTCAAGTCAGGCAGCCAGTCAGTCAGTCGTCATTTGTCAACTCCCTCCTACACGAGGAAACGGAGTTTTTTAATAAAGGAGATTTCTCTGGTCTTACATAGCCAGCCCAACGCACAATACAACTGAATTATAATTGGTGCAACTAGTGGTGTACGTACGTACCTCCGAACTTCTACTGGAAGCGTAAAGTGGGTAATGTGAACCATAGTGAGTCATTGGAATCACGATTCACGAAACAGGAACGACGAACCCAGGATGTTTTTTCTCCAGGCAAAAAAAGAAGGAAAGAAACTTTCCAATTCCAGGCTTACGGTCCAAGGAGCTTGGGACAATGAATCCACAAAAAAATATAATAAGAAACATCCCATAAGAGGTTGTCAACTATAAGCTTCATATACTTTCTAAGACTTGTGACTTACTGTGACTCCGGCTAAGTGGGCTGTGCTGGTTCTTTGAATGAAATAAGGCGTCTCACTAAATAATGACGGGAGTGATAGTGCTTGCGATATCCATTATACAAGGGGATTATACTTACATCAGTTACAGTAGTTGCGGAGAGAGCCACAGCCACATATGTCAAGAGGATAGATTGCTTCCAGTATAAATAGTGAAATGATTAATTTATTAAATTATTATAATCTCGAGATTAATTAGGGGAAAAATATGTTCCGCTAACCTCCACCACACAACATTACTCTCCTAGACACGGTGACTCCAATCTTCAATGCTACTCAAAGAAATCCTCATTGCCGCTCACACAACTTTTCAATCGGTACAGTCACAGTGTAGTGATTGAAGATCATATAATAATAATAATATACGAGTAACTACTAGAACTTGTACACTCCAAGTTACTTTGCATCGCGCAGGCATACAATTTCTGCCCTGTCTGACTCTGATTAACCCGAGAGCAAACAAACTTTTGATGAATTAACGTCCGTCAAGTCAGTCAACAACTTGGAATGAATACACTCTGATCGTTGATGCCTGCTCATATATTTAAATAGCTACTTAATACCTAGTTAAAACAGGAGAGCTTTTAGCTAAAGACGACAACATTAAAAGGATTACATTACATCTGACGTAAGTTGCGATACGTATCTAATGTGCTCTGTGTCCATGTGTGTTTGTGAGGGGGAAGCCAATCTATTCTGAAAATTGACTTCTTATGTATTAGCTCTGAAGTGAGACGCTGAGGTAGAAGTCCAAGTCACTCAAGTTTTTGTGGTTGTAGTATTTAGACACATCTTGGTTTGTTTACAAGAACAGAGTTTAACAAAAGCGCTAGTTAGAACAACAGAACAACATTCAACATTTTGGCGTTTACGTACAACATTTATGTACAGAAAGTTACACCGTACTTACCTACTTCAAACTATTTGAACTGAATCTTGCACCTATCTGTACAGACAGTAAGTGAGGGGGAAGGAAGAGTGATGAATTTCTTCAATTTGTGTGTGCACAATTACGTCTTACAACTACAAATAGTACAGAAAGAAAAGAAACAACAGCAGCGGGGATGATTCCTGTCCTCCGTGTTAAACTGCCAAACATTATTGATTGCAAAGAATGAGTGGAGTTCCATCTTCTGCTCCTGTCACCATTCCATGAGTGAGGAAGAGTGATAAATGCTCTGCTGAAATAGACAAGTTTAAGACGATCAGTAAAATACCCGATAAATTTCCAGGAAACTAATAAACAGAATGAGGTACAATTATGTTACACTTGCAAACAAACTATCTTTTAGTGCTCCGAAAGTTCTCCATCAAAGTATTTCGCTGGGATATTTGTAGGTGAAGGAAGTAGGTACATACTTGAGACTTGAGATCGAACCTCGAGTGAGAGAGACAGAATTTGAAGGAAAATAAATGAAATAGGAGTCAAGTGTCCAATCTTGACAATGGAAACTGAGCAGGAACAGCAGATCAGCAGTAGCAACAACAGCAACAGATGCGTTCCCTGAAAAAAGAATAACACAAGATTTAGCAGCAAGTAAATTACATATTGGAGAAGTAAAAAGTCAATTTATTGAAGACCCTTGTGACTCAACGGACTGTTCTTCGAGTGTCTCTCCTACGAGTATCCATTAAGGCTCAAGACTTTAGGAAATAACCTATTAAATAAATAATATTTAAATCCTCAAACAGTCAACAGTTACTTCTATCTTTAACTCTTACGACAGTCCTATAGACCAAAGACAGAGGCAGTAGGTCAACTTCAACGTCAACTTCAATAAAGCAGTCGATATCTGTATGTAGTAACTTTATAAAAAAAAAGTGATTGAAAACTGACGAGTGGTAAATAAGTGTCACAGCTGCTATTTTTAAATTCCCATCAAGTTCAAGTTATCGCGAGAAAAAAAAAACTGAACAAACATTTTATCAGTTGGACGGACAGTCACCTAACTTACTGTTAGGTCATTAATTAGTGTAGGTACTGTACTTGCAACTTAACTTGGATACGTATTGTGCGTTGAGCTTTGCTCTTTCTTCTTAAAAGCAAAACAATTAAATTATTATTTTGGTTCTAATTTCTAAAGGATTCTTTAAGGTTAGTTTGCTATTAATTTGTCTCTCTTCTGGTAGTTTAAAGCGTGCATCTTTGAACTTGAAAGTTTTAGTCTATAAAAGGCGCAACTTTTTAAGTGGGAAAGTTTCTTCTTTATACTTTTTTTGTGAGTATCACATTGCCCATAAGCAGCGGTTTAAAAGCCATAAATATTAAAACAACAGAAAACACTTTGTCTCGTCGTCTATGGTGGTGACAAGCATACAAAAACAAAAACATCCCCAAAAATTATCAGCTGAAGGATTGAAAGGTAATCAAACTTGTTCGTCGTTCCGTTGATGACAATCATCCTCATCATCGACAGCGTATCGTCAAGAGAATCTCAAGAAGTCGCTGGGAACATTGTTTTGACGAGTCACAGATTTTTATCACGGCGGAAAGGCGGATGAAAAACGAGTTGCCTTGAGAGATTTGAACGTCTCTGGCTGTTCCCATATACCCCACAAGCAAGCCCAGACAGATAGCAACGATATACATACAGACATCCTACTCGGGCGTACAGTTTAAAGCAGCAGACAAACTAACTATACGGTAAGCAAAGAGATTGAAAGTCAAGTGCAAGATCGTATGATGATGCTTCGTCTTGTTTTTATTTTTCCCTTTTAGCTAGCAGCTGTGCTGTATACACTGATATTGCAAATTTACTGATGCTATGTCAACTGATTGTGAGGGGCCTTGCAATTATGATATGGTCAAAAAACTAGTTGGAAAAATAATATTTTTGTAAACGTGAATATACAGTTATACAGTTGTGTGGTTGCTTAAAAGAAAGAATATCATGATTATGACAAGCACATTTCGAAATGTGTAAATATCGGGTTTGGCAAACTTTGAAAAAGGTGGTGTTATGATTTTCACTTTTTGAAAAGGTGTAAATAATATTTTACAATTTTCATACCTTTCAGAATCTGTAAATATCGTATTTTGCACACTTTCAACAAGGTACTGCTTTAATTTACACCGTTTAAAAAGCTTTGGATTATCAATAACACCTTTTGGAATCTGTAAACATCGTGTTTTGCTTACTTTGAAATCGTTAATATACTGACTCACACGTCTGGAAAGCCATTATGCATTAGTAAGTACAACAACCCCTTGACTGTACTGAGACTAAAACGTAAAAATACAGCATTTTTCTTACTTTTTTGTGACTTTTCTCAATCTAAATCGCTGAAAGTCATTTTTGCAAAGCCCCTTCTATGCGTTAATAAAGGTCATATACCTATAGGCTGACTTTTAACAGTATACCAAACATTCGTTGTACGCACAATGTGTGTGCCCTGGATGTGTCACTCAATTCCTTGCGTATGGTTTGGAAGCACGTTGCGTTGGGTAGAAGATAATTTCCTTACAGTACGCATTACGCGTATGCCACGCTCATTGCCCCAATGTCGACCACATTATTCGTTCAAATTCCTCCATTGACTGACGGGAGTTAGCAGGGTAATTATAATTACTCGTTTGTTATTTAACGTTTGCCTATCTGTATTGCTTGCTTACACTGTGCTAAAATTACCACCAACCTCCAGAGATACTGTCATGATGCCGAAGCTATGTAAATCTGACATCATGCAGCCGCAGAGCTGACATCGAGAGTAGTATTTACCTTCTTGACTGTGCTGTGTAATCAGCATTCAGCGTGAAATACTTACGCATAAAATAATTATTTAAATCTTGAATAAGGCGTATAGAGATACACGCATCCGTCTACCGTCTACAGCTATAAGGAGTACCTATACCTAATTATTATTATCATAATTATTTTATTTTCCATATGATTACACCAGCAATTGCCTCTCTGTGTATGCATAGTCTTATCTCTTTCGTACACAAAGTGAACACTCAACAGGAAAGTAAATCAGAGGCAAGACGGGCGGCCAAAGATTGCAATGTTTATGTTTGGTGTACATTACATTATGGCATTGCAAATGCGTTGTGCTATATATTTTCGATTTGGAATTTTAATTTCCATCAACGTCTCAGCTCACAATCAGCTGAGAGATAGGGTTTTAATGTAAGATTCCAGGTTATAATAATATGTACATATGTGCTTAGATATATTACTTGTACTTAACAATAAGTGTGTGTGTACAATTGGGCAACTACAAAATTCCCAAACACTCTGAAACTGGTTCATTTTCATTTTAGTCAAATAGTCATCGTCCTTCTGTCCGCCCCTTCTTGATATAAATGCTCAATTAATGAGAATGGAGAGCCTGATTTTGTTTTCCACGTGCAGACGCAGACACCAGGGTCTGTCTCGTCTGGTCCTGGGTGGATCCGTACTGTAATCTATAAAGGAAGCTTATAGTAAACAACGAGACATGTTTACTTACGCGAGAGACAAAGCTGGAACTAAACAGGAGAATAATGTCTAATCACACAATTCGATACAGTATTCTATGAGCATAGTACATACCTACATACCTACATGTGTGCATGTACCTACCTACATACGTGGGTTGATGAATTTACTCTGAAGATACCAATCATGATCTGTGGCGTGGCTACAGTATTCTGCTAATGCTAATGATAATGATAATGCTAAATGCAGCTTGGGCTGGTGTTATACTGAATAATGATCTTGAGGTTTCTATAATTATATTATTGTTTGTGAACGACTAATGAATGTTTTGGATAATGATTCTCCCTTTGCTCCTGATTTTGATATTGATGTTTGGACGGCACTCATTGATTGATATTGACAGATATTGCTATCCTGCATGAGCAGTAGTTGGTAGTATTTCTTTGGTAATGACTCTGCTCTGTCTTCAGAGATGAAATACACACTCCTTGAGCTTGGATCTTTCAATACAGGATTTTGCATAAATTATTCAAATTTCGAATAAATTATCAGATTGAGTCTGGTGATAAATGATGACGGTGAACTTGGAATGTTCAATTAGGCTGTGTATAGGTATATTATTGTAGCTAGCGTAACACAGAGAATGGAGATAGATAATACCTACCTCCGTATGCTAAATGCTATGTTTTGTACGATTTGACTTGATTGCTACTGATATAGGTACGTATAAGGCAAAACCTTAGTAACACAATTAAGCTTAGCTTGCATGTATATGTAGGATACTTGAGTAGCAAAATGACAGCAATCATTCTTAAAGTGACAATGTTCTATGTATGTACATATTTACGTATTTTTGAAAAGGTGCAAAATGCCTTTTACATCCATCAAAATGCTTTCAAGTGTTATTTTCTTTTTAGGGTATCTTGACCCAGGATATAGGTACACATTTTGATAGGCTGCATCTGATTATGGGAAATGGGTCATTTTGCTTCTTAATCCATAATCCATGATGCTAAAGAGTTCCAGCCTTGCCCATGTTTCGAGCGTTATCTGTCACAGGGATAATAAGGGAAATAGGACAGGATACAAACCCAAAACCAAAACCAAACCCAAAGCCCAAGCTATGTTGTGTATAGATTGTAGCCATGAGTGATTAATTAACGAAGAGACCAACAGATATTTCACGGGCAAGGCCTCATCTTGAATGACATTATGACAAGACAAGCTCCTGTAGTAGTACGAATTCCCCTGATTACTTCCCTTGCTTCGGCTCCTTCTTCTGTATTGCTTTTGCAAACCCTGGGCCAAGGGAAATGAGTAAACGGCGGACGATTGACGACGTGATGTGATGGGCTATGGAATTTGAAGTTGAAGTGTAGGTTAGTCTAGAAATTGAAATTAGAAGGATGTACAACACACAGTTTGTGAGCTGTGATTAATTTAAATTTTAGAAAATCCTCCTTCAACATCCCTATGACGTTGACGGAGGCGGTGACGTTGACGTTAGCTGTATGCATGTATATCCGTACTGGTACGGTACGAATTAGCATTTTAGCAGCTACAGTAAGTCTCAGGTTAACCATCAGTCTGATTCCCAGCACACAAATGAGGAATTTGTAACGTTTTTAAAATTGCTCTTCTTTTAGAAATTGACATTTTTGAAACGGTTTTTATCAAAGCTAACGCATATACAGCGTTGCCGTTCTAAAAACTGGTATTTTGAAATAAGAAAAAGAATGTGAAGATTAACTCACAAATAATTTATCTGTAAAGGGAGATTTACGGTATGTTTTGTAGTAGGAATCTACACTTACTACATATTTCTGACTCTAGTTCTCATACTGATACTGGCATGAGATTTTGAAATTAATCCCATGTGAGACCTAGCAACAGCGACTGAGCACTTAATCCCAAAGTGAAATGAGTTCAATGAAATCTCAAATCTGTGATGGATTACTGCCCACTTAGCAAGGGAAAGAAAACACCAAGAATTAAACTAGTAGATCATGATAAAGCATTTGTTAGAGCTCCGCACATTCACACACTTCAATAAATTCCTATTCTAAATTGGAAATGGAATTCGAATTCGAATTTCGGTTTTATTACAAGAGTAAAACTTAATCTAGTAAACACTAATTCCTGACAATTTAATCCTACATGTTTACAGAATTACTGGGGCTATGTGTGTACAATTTGACAGTTCAGGACAAAATCCAGTCATTGAATTAGGTAATTCCAGTCACTTAGCAGACTCAGAATTAATCCATTCATGATGATGTGGTCTGTTCTGTGGGTATCTAAGTATGTTTGAATGTGCCGAAATGACAATTCTCGAATTTTGGAAAGCTGTCCTTAAGCCTTTAGCTTTGACCAATATTCTATTATTTTCTCATAGAAGTACAAACAAGACGCCCACGCGCTTTTGCCCCATCCGTCACATCATATTAATCCAAGTATGGTACGCACTACACTTGCAAATTCCATTCCAAATCCGTTGAGGGCCTCGCAAAAATGACGTAATTCAATGTTATATTGTTATATAAGTTTGCGTTTTAAAAACGTACAAAACGTGATAATTCCAAATATACAGCAAGTTTTCCTATTACGTTATAACTGGAGCACCCTATTATTATTGCCTGTATTTGTGTTGATAAACTTGAACAAGAAAAGATCAATTGGAATGAAAAACAATTAAATTATGTAATTAAATTTTCTTCGTGTTTGCCTTTTGGAGGAAATGTGAGCATCAGAGGCTGCTTTCGTTAGGAAGTAGAATTCAGTATAGTTTATTTGAGTTTATTATTATCATTTTCCTATTCTTTGTGCATTCTTTACCATTGTTTACCCGACTTATGTTCTCACAAAGTATTCAAAGGGCCTACATTCCAATCCCAACCCCAAACAAAGTTCACAAAATACATACCTACGTAGATATATGTATCTACTTACGCCTTTTCAAAGCTCGGATCTACTTCTAATATAGTACACAATGACGCATCTACCTTCCTAAATAGTTTATGAGTATGTAATTTGAATGATATTGAGTCAGAATCATGAGCTAATAATACATTAAGAGTTAAAGCTACACGAATTTAGACGTGAACGTATAGGCATTTATATTTATAATCACGACCAGAACCACTAAAACTTTGCGAGAGTTCGTTTAAATACTGTATACCCCTCCCTTTGGCTTTGGATTTTTTATGCCACTTACTTGTATTGTGGATTTTCAATGCGGAACTGTGCAGCAAATGCGTAATTGCGTCTAATTTTAACTACCAAATTTGATTAAATTTGACCTCTGCTCATTACATCAACATTTGGGTTTAACCCTAAAGAAGAAACAAATCTTTAGTTTATTTAATCCAAACATATTGTCAATACTAGCGCCGCTTGCTGTCCTTCTAAATTGTTGACGTAGGCAACATGTAAGTACATACATGTGTTCGATATTAAAACGATAATAATAAATTGTGATAGCATTTTTGTAATAATAATTAATAATTTTAGCGTATTCTGTAATTGTCCAAAGAGTCTATTGAGATCTAGGTCAAGGCTTTGGATTTTGTGTTCTAATCGAAAGTACCATACTATAGTAAATTTCATTACAAAGAAGTTTGGAGACCGATTTTGAAAATTTATAAATTAATTTATATGCTGCTGCTAGCAGCCGCTCCACAATCGCAGTCGTGATCACAATCATAGACTTTAGCGTCTCTACTTCAACAACACAATGACTAGTGCCTATTTAACTATGGAAAAGCCTTAAGCTACAGGCAGGGCCATTATTTTAAATATTCAATAATATTGTTCGGAATTAAATAAAGGATTACGACTATTACGGGGAGAACTGCTCGTAGAATTGCAACTACAATCAATGAGGTATGTACGTGTGTGTGTCAAATGGGAAACCGGTACCGCGGTACCGGTACTGGATTGGATCTTTGAACCACTGATATTTTCAAATGAATAGCATTGCACTGCTAAACGTGACTAAACCAATAAGATTAGATATACCTATTAGTATTCAATATTGATAGTTATAGGGCCTTGCAGATATGACGTCATAGAAAAAATGGATCATGTCCATACCTTGTTCTGTTCAGTTCATTTTGATTTTTAGAAAGACTTGACGTCATATTTGCAAGGCTCCAATACAATTCTAATAGTTCTATTACATAAGTATACATACTTTATAATTTAGCCGCCTTAAAGGCCTACCCTATTTGTCACTGCCATGGCCATTGTCATTGAATTGCCATAGCATTGGATTGGATTCTTCATCCTGATCTTTAAGCCGGGACAATTATTGGTCCCATACGTGTGCTAGACCAGAATAGGAGTTGAAGTGCAGGAGGAATATAATATGTAATAGTTCAATTATATCTGCAGAGATACACGTAATACCAATCCCAATACCAATACATCCCAATAACGATAATGCTAATGCTACCAGTAATGCCAGCATCCTACCTGTACTGTAGTGCATCGCACTGCACTGTGTCTTTGGAGAACAAAGCGACAAGTTGAGAGCTAGTTCCTAACAATAAAGGAAATCTTAGATATTATTATGGTACATTACAATTATTTTTATCTTCCTATTTATCCTTATTATTTGCTTGGGCATCGAACACATTACGGGTGACAGGGGGGACAGAGGGAGTCGATATATTTATTTCCACGGAATTGCCTCATAATATTTTACAGTTCACTTCCTTAACCTTGGCCTGGCTCTGACTCTCTCTCTCTCTCTTTAGTCTATAGGTATAGGTACCTACCTACCTACATGTACTTGGACCACTATAGGTTTATAGGTACAGCACAGTATACCCTTCCTTCATCAGTCAACGACAATAATGACACTTAAAACAGATTATCGTCTTCATGTTTACATCCAAATCCCCATGCACGGCAGGGCAAGACATGGCATTGCACTGCTCCTACTCGTCGTGGTAGTAGGTGTTTCTGTCTCAAAGTCAGATAATGGCAAGTCCTTTATAATCGCAAACATTGATGTTACACAACTGAGAAATTCATACATCATATCTAATGGCAGAGAAACGTAGGGACGAATCAAGAAAATAATGTTTTACTCGTGTGTGTGTGTGTGTGTGTGTGTGTGTGTGTGTGTGATTCTGGGTTTGGATCCTCCACATTTATATTAATGTCTTTGGCTCATGAACGCGAGCACATTAAGTATTAATGCAAAAATATGTACGTACATATATAGCAACCTACCTACCTACACTTGTGTGTGTCTATATGTAGCTGGTAACTTCAAATATTTACCACTTCACTAATGTATCTTAAACGGTACCATCTACCAAATTGCACATTACTTTACAAACCAACCAAGATTTTGATAACCAAATATCGGTCGTAAATGTAGGCATACCTTCAGAAACTATGTCAATACTATATGCTTGATTATGTAGGTACTATCTATGGAGATGCGAAGGACTTTATCGTGCTAAATAGAATCTGTGTACTTGTAAATGATTCCCATGGCTATACACATAAGAGAGTCAAAAGCCAAGTCAAATCAATAGCACATGGAGCCTCAAATTAAATCACACAAATAGAAGTTGTTATTAAGTACGGCCACACTTTAACTATCCCAACTATTCCTTCCCTCCATCTCCATTTAGCCAAAGAACGCGTGTAATCTTGGAAAGTTGGAATACAGTTCTATTTGATTTTGATTTTAAACTCAAGGCAAATAATGCAATGGATCTGTCCTACAGAGGGAGAGAGATAGAGATAGATAGAGAGCGAGGGAGAGCTTAAGAACTGTGTGCAACATCGTCAAAGTTACATTAGATATCTTGGGACTTGAGACTGTGAGTGCTATAGGGCGGCATATTTATTCGATGGTGGCATTAGATGTGGAAAGTGGAAACGGAAAAGGATGCCAAGCCAAGCCAAGTTCTACAAACTAAAATCTATATAAATGTCCTCCCATATGTTACTCTCGCCTTCTTACCCAAAAGTCAAAATCAAAGATAACTGTAAGAGGAACGATACAAAATATGTATTGGAAGGAAGGGAGACAGACGAAGGATACAATACAGTAAGAAAGTATAACAGCTAAAGTCAAGAATTTCAAATTGAAATCTATAATCTTCTCAAATTCAGTATCAAATGTCGAACCAACTTTCCCTCCAACTAAAATTCCATGGATATGGTGTTGGCATTGGGGATCTTATAGATTTTTTCTTCTTTTTTTTGCGTTTTACACAAATTGGCTTTTAGCTTATAGCTTAGAAGCTAGGATCAGCTATATTTTGATTCCATTTTCCTTTTCTACTTCTCTCTATCAGTGAGTCTGCCTAGTTAAATAATGTACAGATGGATTTTGGCTTTAATGCAAGTCACCCCAAAGGGAACATGGATATTACATTACATGCTTTCCAATGTACTTTGGGGCTTTGCAAATATGATGCGGGATTATTCAAGTGGATCATAATTGAAAGGTACTGTACTGTGGAGTATAACACTTGATGGGATAAAGGGACGCCCTTTCGAGGCTTCGGCTACGAGGCCTTAAGACACCACGTTGTGGTAAACATAAGGCCAGAAACTCTATACGTATGTAAGGTATGCATTAGCTGTAGCTGTAATCCAAAAAGCTTCTTTTAGGATTTTTATTCACATTAATCTTTGCTCACAACAGCATATTTTACTTGACAAATGCCAGTTCAATCAAATAAATCAAACTGTATGTACCTAGTAGGTAATCATTTATAAGGTTGGCGAGAAAAAGCTGAAAATCAATTTATTTCGGTTCCGCTTCGCTATATTCCGTATCCGCTCTCTCTATATGGCTTGTTTGCGTTTTTTATTGTTGATTTGAGCAAAGCGTCTACTCACTAGTCAGAAATATTTCCTGGAGAAATCTGTCTGTTTTTTCTCTTTTGTGATACATATCGTTGTAGATTGGACATTGATTTTGTATTTTGCTCAACTGCTGACTTGTGACTTGTGACTAAAGACTTGAGGGATTTGACTGCGATTGTAAAGACAGATATAAAAAAAAGTTGAAATAATTCCGATTTCGAAGCAGTTTATTTATTGTTTTCCGGTGAGGGATGAAAGAGAAGGAGGTGACGTCGAGTGTTGGAGTTGGTGAGTTGATTGGAAACTGTTTTCACGTTACTTGTCAGCAGAGCTGTCACATCTCTTCGAAGGCTGAGGTGGCAGGATCAAACGTCAAGAGCGGAGCAGTAGTAGTAGTAGTAGTAGAAGTACATAGTAGTAGTAAAAGTTATTTGGTAGTGGTAGTAATTATAGCAGAAGTATTATTGAAGCGAATTTGAAGAATCGAAATGGCTCTTGTCGTCATTTTACTAGAATCAATGTAAAATTGTGCCCCTTTTTGAAACAAATACGGCCATCATGGACCTTTTAAAAAACACTAGTACATAATCGTTTTGTACCTACCTAGTCTATGTATGTAATTCCAAGCCAGGTGACAAAATGAGCTCATTGATGGAAATTGGCCAATTTGCACTGACAGAATACAATTTATCAACCAGCCATATTTGCTCCTTCAGCAAAGATGATATCTAGAGCATACGATCCTCATGATTCAACTTCAAGGCACGATTTCTGTTCTGGAGGGGTAATCGGTAATCCTAATCCACCTGACAATCCTTCCTTTTCCTTCCTCCTTCCTCGTAGTAGCGATTGCTGGTAGGGTAAAAGGTAAAAATAGCATCTTAGAGCCACATATGCTTCCAGGCCGTAATCAGTACAAGTATTTGTGTGTGTGTGTGTACTTCTCAACCCGATATGTAAGCAACTGAATGGTATAAAATGTCAGAAGCAGAAGAACCCGATAAATGCCACCAGAAGCCACTGCGAAAAAAACCACTGCGATCAGATTTATTTTTGAAATCACATTTCTATTGCAACCCCGTACTACTTTGAACGGTTACGTTGGCTTAATATATTCTACCGATCCCTTACTACTATATAGTTTGGGAGGAGATTGAGTACTTCGAAAAAAGGTCAAATATAAGTACTAACTTTCTAATGCATTTACGGATTTTCTAAGAAAGGCAGAAACGTTGATGAATGATGAAAACTCAGTATTTAAAAATATTCGATCATAATTTGATGTCTTCCTGTGTAAATACTGGGGTGGTTAAACCGAACACAAAACTTCGTCCTGGTGTTTGAGAAAAGGTTGCATTTTTGATTTGGAGCTTTTGACGAAGGATCCTAGCAGAACCAAAACTGGCTTGCCATTCTACATCGTAGTTTTCAAAACGAATTTGCACAGCGTATCACTGGAAGCAGAGATGGCCGTTGGAATTTTGGAAGTGTTGGGATATAAAATAGCAGGAGCGACTAGAAGTGCAGCGCAATTTTAAGCTTATATCGTAAGTACTAGCACTGTAGCGGAAAGTATAGTGTGTGGAGGTAGGTAGACAAGGGGAGGACATGGAAGGAGACGGGAATTTTTTTCTTCCTTGTTAAATCACTCTCATTTTCTAGAGTTCTTAAAATACTTACAGAAATAACATTGAAATGAATGAGAGTGTTGCAACCCCGTACACACAGAGACTCCTCACACAAAAGCCATGTATAAATATAGGTGTCTACATAATTTGCTTTGACACTTTGGCACTGCAGTTCAATTTACATATGTGATCCCGTCGAGGGGAAGACACCGTCCAAGGTTCAGAGCTTCAGCATATAAAAATATATTGTGGTCGGAGTTGGAGCTGAATTTTAAGTTGCGGAGAACGAAGACGTTCAGAAAACTATCTGTAAGCCTCATCGGCATCACCGTAGCTACATGCACATATTGTGCCCTGAGGAGCAAAGTGACGCTTTTCCAATTAACCCTAATAGAAACGTTGAGCATGATCAAAAAAACTAAAGAAGCAAATAGCAATGTAGGGCATGGGCAGAATCCAAGGGCATTTAGCTTCTTAAGTCACAACATTTCTAAGAACAGTTTTCTCTACCAAGTTCATAGAGATCAGAAGGTATTACGGATAAAAGCTTCAAATGTAGGTACTAAAAGAAGCATGCGAGAATACACACACAAAAAAAAGTCGAAAAAAAAGTAGTCAGAACCAGAACCAGAACCCGGGACAAGCAGACCTGCCGGCAAATAATAACTGTTACCTACATTTCAGTACATGTACCTATATGTATTCGGACCGCTATTCAGGGCTGTAAAATGGTAAATGCAGATAGAAGCATTAGTAGTGTACGAGGAAAGTTTAGAAGTAAAATTATTTTATACTCTGTAACTTTGTTGTTGATAGCGAGAACGAATGCAAATGAGCGGAGCTGTCAGGGCATTCATTTCAACGTGTAATTCTCGACTATCGACTTTGCCTCCGTTCCTTTCGTGTTTTCGTGGCACCAGCAGTAGCAATATATACCCACATTAATCTATACCTACTTACGCAAAAAAAAACTTTTACTTTTATTAAGTTGCAATCTTAAATCCTTCCTGATAGGTGGTACTAACGATGAGTATGTACGAGCATAGCAAAACACACTGAGTTTAGGGATCTTTCAATGATTACGTTCTAGAAAAGCTTGTTTTCGAGGTGTTATTATCCCATTTCAATTATTCTAATGCTTGGAAATCTCATGCTTTAGTCATCTTGGAAATGCATTGCATAAATTGCATTTTCCATTAACTCCTACTAATAAATTGCATTTACACACTGAAAGATTTGTTTGTGTGTCTCTGTTTAAAAAAAGATAAGGGATATATGTAGTGCGCTATGCTTTTGTCCAACAGGTTACAGGTAATTATCATGTTTTTTTTCGAGAACTTCCGAAAGCATAATTAATACCATGGTTTAAACTTTCCTGTTTTTCTGGATTAAAACCTTAAAAACAATGTTTTGCCTCTTTTGATAACATAGCCATCATGTTTTACGTGTTTGTTTGTTCAATTCGGGCAACAATCCTAATTGAATGACGTGATATGTGTACTAACCTTTAACCAGTAGTTATAAACACATATATACACTTCCAATTACCTAAACATTTACATGATAACATTAGAAAAAAAACTTTATTGGAATGAGTACGGGAAAGCGGGAGGGAGTTGTTGGTCTTGGTTGTGAAACATTCGTGTTTTAGCCACTATTGCTAAATACCTACGGATGCCCTCGGACTTCTGTCCGCTCTTCTAACTAACTACTTAACTGACTTCTAACTTACTTT
>JAQFZC010000661.1:0-43691 GCA_034695205.1 Dicyrtoma fusca | reverse complement strand
TAAGACTGCATTTGGAAAGGAAGAGTTTTGTGCGACGGAAGATGCGTACGCCTTCATTTTTAACGACAAAGGAGCAATGAGGTTTGTGTACGAGTGACTGTGCATGAAGATCTGAAGAAGCACAGATCTTCTGCTTCTGCTTATGTTGTGAATGAAGGCAAGGTGTGTAGAACAGGTGGACACGTTACATTTATTTATGTAAGTTAATGGATATGTTATGAACGATTCAACGCAGTTGTCCGTAAACGGGATACTCACGTTGCACCGCAGTTTACAGTAATGAGCAAATTGGTTTAGATTTTGTATCACAGTGCAATGGAAGAAGTGCTAGAAGTGCATACATATATTCACACGTAGACGTAATTAAGCTAGGTAATTAGTGCACATTTATTCCGTACATATTTTAACTGTTTAACCGACTGAAAACTCGAACAATAGCCCGTGGGTGATTGTGGTTACATACAAATTCCCCGTACATACTAAAAGCCTGTAGTTTTACGTCTGCCGTAGTGTAGATATACATGGATAGGGTAAACAATAATAATTATTTATTTTATGTGCAAGAATTGAGTATGTAGATTGTAACTATGGAACAATGGGAGGACTTCTTGGCCACATTTCGAATCGCTGCATACTTGGGTTCTATCTTCTATCAGTTGTGCATGGTGGGTGCTATGTTTTTGCTTGAGGTGTGAATTATATTTTGAAATACGCATGTTGATAGTAAATTCGATCCGCCAGTGCTATCTACACCTTTTATTTATTTTTTACCTAATCGCAGTTCAGATAATTAAACTACAGTTGACAGAACTTCTGTCGTTGAATATTTGACAGTTACAACAGAATTAAGTAAATAGAAATTGTTCAAAGCGTACAGATCCAAAACAGTTACTGAATACTACTGGATAAAAATCTACTGGTAAAACTATTATTGAGAACGACTGTCAATAATTTATTATTACTAAGCCCCTTTAGAATATCATATCGTCTGTTTTAATATTTGACTTACTAAAGTTGTGAGTAATCTGAAAATGACAGCACATCGGAAGTAATATATATATTATCAGAGTAACTGGGGTTTGAGGGAATGACTACGACCACAACCAAAGATTATCACGTCATAACAGAAGCAAAGCTGTAGTTGATTTTACAATTCAGTGCATAAGAACAAGACAACTAGTCGCAAGCAGTTACAGATTCAGATTAAATCATAATTAATTTAGTTCGTCAAATCCAAATTCGAAGAACGACCATGACCATGACAGTAACAGTAACAGTAATTTCCACCAATCATAATTACAATATTGAAAGTACCCATTAGCATGAATAAATAAAACAAAAGTAAATAAAAATTGAATATAAAAATATTAATAATCATCGAAGTTAACGAATAGCCAGTAAATTCGGTAACTACCACATATGTAGTGAGATGGTGTCAGTGAGGTATCGCAGCTGTACCTATGTATGTATAAGTTGAATTGACTCCGTCGTTCTGCATGGTTGACTAGTCTGAGTTAAGGACACATATTACCAAAGAGAAAAAACATGTAGGGATGACGTGCGCCTCAAAGAACAAAGATAAAACTGACCAAGCAAACCGATAGCACCCCAAAAGTAAAACCGCTTCCCCACGATGTGCAACTGATAGAAACTTAAGCGCAACGAGTACAGATTCTCTAGATGTGGCCCGGAATTTCCCCCATAGTAAACTGAACTCACACAATGAAGTGTAATAGACTTCAAATTTTGAAATCCATCCTCTTATCATCAAGCATCTAGTACAAATTCCCGCCCGTAAAGTGAGGAAGTTACTTCTTCAAAGCGCTTCGCGCTTGGCAGTAACTGTATCCTATTCATAACATATTTTCTGCATGATCCCTAATAGTTTCCCGTTAAATTCGTTTACATAGTACCATATATTTAGGTAGATACTTCTGTTTCTACTGTTTTATACTGGGGTTCTTATCTAATTGTGCTCTAATCACCTTTCAAATTTTCAATGAAATGAATGTGTGCAAGATGAATGTGGTCTATTGTAATTTGTCAACTTGTTAGTTTTCCACTAAAACGTCTTATTGACGTAATTGACAATCCACTAAAAAGAGCAGCAAGGATAAACATTCCAAAATCCAATGCTAAATGGATATATTATTTTTTAACTCATTTTCACCAATGCATGTCCTAAAGATTTTTTTGTAATAAATAAATAATTTAAGGAGATTTACGTAACATTAGGGACGGTCTCGCACTGCAGATTTTACAGTAATTAGAAATGTCTCTGAACGCCAGAGCAGAGGCACCCTCTAAAGACACGCGTAAGATACATTCTGTTGAAACTTATAGTGTTTCATTACCATATAGGGTCAAGTGAAAGGTAGGACTCACCAAGTTTTTGAGAACACTTTTGAATAATAAATGTAGATAATTCGTAATTTTATAACGATAGTTAAGTGCAACGTTTCGAGCCTTGCTCTTCTTCAGGCACTATCAAAATGGAGTTGAAGAGTACTCCCGCGTACATACTTTTTAAAAAATTGTAGTTCGATGGGTCAGTTCAAGTCAGTTCAGTCAGTTCGATGCCTGCATTAGAAATAAGATACTTACAACACTAACAGAATAAAAATAAACAATGCATAATTATAGTTTCTGTCTTCTATTATATTACCTTTATATAATTTCCCTTACAATGAGTAGTAAAAACGTAAATTGGAGTATGTAGTTGAAAAGGTTTGAGCAGACATTTATTTCGTTACAATATCAGTAAAAGTGTGAAATGTGCGAGCCTCTGTGCTCGATTTTTATTATCTAATAAAAGTCGGCACCTTCTATCTTCAAATTATCAAATAAAAAAAGGTTTTTAAAAACAAGATAAGACGTTGTTTTGTGCATCATTAAGAATAATGAGAGTTGTAAAAAGCAAACTTAGTGCTACACTGCACTGAAGACTAACGTAACTGTGCAACAAGACGACACAAGTGTCGTAAAAAGATTTACGCGAAAGAGCTTGACAGCTTAATGAACAACTGTTGATAATTGAGGTAAGACAAGTAAAGTAAGAACCCTGCCATTCTGTAGCCTTTACGCTACGATTACAATTAAGTAATAAGCCGTGAGACTTGAGCAGGAAATGAAGTGGCGTACTTAACCACACAAGATCTCATCCTCAATCTTTTGGTTTTCTTGCATTGTGTGTCTTCACTTTTCACTGAGTCATTGTGAGTTTAAGCTCAGGTTATTATCAGCGTAGATTAGTGTACAAGCAATAAGCAGTTGCAGTGGTATATGGAACTCATACAACTTCGAAACTTAAGCCGGCTTATACTTTATTTTATTTTAGACGAGTGATACACATACACTGGTATATTATGTACGTGGGTGGTTAGCTGTTACTTTGTTTATTTTTTGGAATTACTAATAGGCTCTCTGCCAAGTGCTCCAAATCAATTTACCACATTTCTGATAGGTTTAAACTCTTATCGCTAGTCATTTTTACCTTTTTATTTTGGAAAATAAAAAAAAAACCAGTTGAAATTTTTAAAGTAAGAGTGAGTGTAACATTGAGTTGACAACTGCAATAAAAAATACAAAATGTTTTCAATAATATATTACATAAAACGGGCTTATCTCAACATTTTAAAAATGTTGGGACGTAAAAGTGCATTTTGTAATAGATTTTATGAAAAATGTTGTATACCACACTATATGTTCTTTTAACAATACTTAAGTTACTATCAAATTGATTTTTACATCTTTGAATGTATATTAACTTCACAATATTAATTCTATTTGTTCGACGGGCTAACACACACATCAGAATAAATAATTCTATCTACGTTTCGCTAAATTAGGTTTGCTACCATTCAAGTAACACAACAGAACTGAAACCAACAATAAATACGTGAAAATGTAATAATTATTAGATATAACGGATATATAGATTTTAAGTAACTTAATACAACATTTGTAAAGAAAAAATAGAAGTTTTTGTGCTCCGACAAAGGTAAAGACAAACCTACTGCACTGTGTACATGCTGTAATGTCGCATTGTAATCATTGAAGAAGAGATCCCGTACCGAATCGGAAATAATACTAAAATGAAAGAAATAAATGTTTATACTTTCGCTACTTACCACGTAAAATACTGCAATTGATGCAACTTTTAAGAAGATGTGCGTATCACATTCAACTGACCAACTAAAATCTACAACTAATGTGTAAACAATTTCCTTGAAGTTACCTAAAGTTGGACCCCACTACGACACACGTAAAAGTATACATAAGTGACCTTTGAAGCGTGCATGTTTGTTTTGGTTTGGTTTGGACTTCATCTGTATATTAATATTTGCCACAACAACACAGAACTTGTGTTAGAAAGATGAAACGACATTACAACATTCGCGTCCTTAGTTCATAAAAAGATTTGACAATGACATGTACACACGAGTAAGTAAGTCACCGCAAACCATGCTTATTGATAATGATTCTAGTATTAATGCGGTCAAATCTAATTTACCTTTACATTTTACTATACTGCCCGCGTATTCCTTGACTAACCCGGCTCATGATTTTGTCAGTAACTCCGGAGCCTGGTAGAAAGTAACAATTAGAATCTAAAATTATTCAATAAAAATGTTCCAAGTTATACAAAAATTCAAGTAGATGCATCTTGTAAACATCAGTATATAGACAAAGTCACATAACGTATTTCGGTTTGTCTGATTTAGTAAAGTCTTGGAAAATAATTTCAATTAAAAAGATTGTATTTTTTAAAAAAAAATTTATTATTTGTCAGCATCAAAAGAAAACTAGGTTACTGCAGCATAGCCAACGAAAATGGGACGTTCTTGATCTTGCATAATAACAAAACAAAAATTCTACCAGTCGTGGTTCGTTAATAAGATAAAAAGTATGTAATTGCGTGGTGTTGCTACAGGTGTTTCGTTGACAAGGAAATAAATGCGTGTTCTACTGCTTGAAGGAATGGAACTCGTCGTTGTACAATGCTTTTTACGATAGAAATAGTATAAAAAAATGGTAGGTACATACCTACATTAACTTTACTTCTGGGCATAGGCTTATTGGGTAATTAATTATTTATATACCTATGTGCAGCATCCGTATGTTAGTTAGGATGTCAGTCATCTCAGACGCCGCCACACACACACACATCTTTGATACACGTTTTAGTTCATTCTATAACACCAGCACATGTCGATGGCTCCTGTTCCTGGGAACTGCAGCATCCCTACAATACGCAGATTGATCAGATTAATACCTCTGCAGGTAAGTACATACTTGTAGGGTAAGTATACTTGAAACCCTTTTTGGCTTCCTCTCTATAATCCTGGCTGATCTTATATCATCCTTATCTGGTTATCTCTCGAGGATCCGACACTCTACTGGCAACTTTGCAAATGGAGACAATGCTGATTCTCTCGTCTGTAGTTAAGTCATCAAGTGTGGCTGTAATTGAAAATAGAGCATTATTTTTATGTATTCTTGTTCTTACGCGACTCGGTTGACGTCGGTCGGGAAATAAAAAAAAAATAAAAAAAGAAGGGACAATGAGTTAGTAAGTATAACAGTAGCCCAATTATCCCCATGAACGACAAGAGAACTTGGGAACTTGTAATCCTACCAAATGTCTCTAGCACTCTCTGAATTTAGACAGAAGTGCATACCTTCTGGCAGTTGACTGTACTTGTGTGATTGCAAAATAAAGAGCATTTCGTGAACAATCAGAGTCTGATTCAGCGTCTTCTGGGATGTTAAAGTGTAATGACGGTGTTGAGAAATTTCGTGTGTTTACTATTTGCAACTACGAACTCCCTGTCCCTCTCTTCCTTACAGATAGAGACAGAAAATGGTGCTATGCTAAATGTTCTCCCTTCAACTTCAGACAATAGTGCTTGAGAGTGCCCATATTGCGAGAGAGAGAAGAATCCTACACGTGCATATAGTTGCCACTGCGATCTCTCGATACTACCATGGCATGGCTTTCTACGTTCAAATATGTCTTTGATTGCAGAGCTGATCAGAGGACCCCGTTTTGACTCTTCCGGCCACAATTATTGCAATGATAGAGATCCTTACCCTATAGTCAATAGCTATATTTATGGAAATCCCCAATCAAATCTTTGTCTCAGCAGCCCTGTTACGTTACTTTATTTACTTTGAATGAGAGTTTCATCCCTTCATTATTACGACATGACAGTTATCTATATAATTATGTGTGTGTAGACTACGCACGAAGTAGTGCTCATATGCCTCCGAGATTACGTTTGATTTATTTAAAAATGCTAATGTTTTTCTGTCTGCACTTTACTTCGACCATAGGATTGTTATCTTGCTCGTACCTAAATTATCTGATTGGGTTTCGTGACACATTCAAGAGAAACCAATTTTTTCCCTCATACATACACACTTTCATTCATGATGCTGCGATCACGAGGATCCGATTCCGAAGCTACGGCAAGACGACGCGTAGATATATTCTCAGATTAAGATTGATGCATAGGAGAAATTGAAAAAAATCTCATGCTTTCCTTTGCTTTGATTACGAATTTTGACAACTCAACACCAAATTGTGTTGTATAAAATGGTCATAACGTCCGCACACACACTTAGGCTTGTAGATACCAATATACCTACATTTAGAGTTTCCGTGCTTTGTATTGACCAATACAAGGCTTTGAAATGAAACATCTTATTGCACGTAATACCAGTTCGATGTGAAGTTCGGTAACTGATGAATCTGCAGACAAATTCAAACATTCCCAAAAAATTAAACGAAACTTCAATGGAAACCCTCGAAGTAATAGCTTGGTTTTGACAATTTTCAGGCCCTTTTAATGCTGTAACTTTTGTTGCCCCCCTCCGCATTTTGGCTATGTATGTGCTCCTTAAGGTTTTGTATCTCCCCACACTTACACGTGCAAATGTGCGAGCAATTTATTGAATACATGTGAATGGAAAAGGTTATGGGTCACCCGATACTCAATAGAGAAAGGGTAGCATTGTTTATAAAATTCTCCGTTTATTTGCACAATTAGACTTTAAGTATTCAAATCGTAATTTTGATAAAAAAAATAAGTAAATCAAAAGCAAAAAAGGATGAATTTGTATTTGGTATTTCGTGTGTTGTAAAGGCGGCGTATAGGCTCGTAATAAATTCTCAGCTTTACCCAACAAATGCAGCGGGATATAAAAATCATATCATTTTTCAGTTACACCTCCTACTATTAGGCTTGCATACGCCAGAAAGAAGTGATTCATGATTTATTATTCGTTTGTGTATTCAAATGCTGCATAGCTGTAATGCAAATGCTGTAACTCATAATCCCATTGTGCACATAATTACATACACTGCAATTATACAAATAGAAAGGAATTTTTAATCGTTCCGTTGCAGAATCGATCAGATAATCCCCAGTGATCGGGTGTCTAAAGATGTGTAGATTATTGACCACTACTACACTTGTACTGATAAAACTACACAGAACAGAATCGGTAATCGCATTACATATCTACAATTTTATTTGTTGTGAACGTTAATTCGCTGGGTCAGTTGAGTTGCAGTGGACTTATCGTTCGTTCATATCACTCATTACAGAATGATTCATAAATGTTAACAAATGAATTACAAGTTTTTGTTACATCCACTTCATGCCTTTATTGCAAAATCTTGGATTTATTAGCAAATTAATTTCAAATCACCCTTCAACATAGCTAAAAATTAATCATAAACTTTATGCATAGAAAGCTTTGACAAAACTACGTTTCACTTCCAAGACTGCTCAGTTATGGACTTGAAATTGCTGTGAATAATCTAAAGAAGAAAAAATGGTAAAAATAAAATAGAAAAATAATATGCAAATGACACAGTGCGTACATACAAATAATTTACATTGTTGCTGCATTCTGTGTAGGTATGTACTTGTATTCTTATTCTTATACTCTTATTATCCCTTGGTTGGAAGATCACTGATGACATAAACTATAAATAATATTTCGTCACCTAGTCTTAACCGTAGGTAAATTGGACCGTTTTATGTCGTGCAGTATTACCGTATGATATGGAAAATGG
Source organism: Dicyrtoma fusca (assembly GCA_034695205.1). NCBI lineage: Eukaryota > Metazoa > Arthropoda > Collembola > Symphypleona > Dicyrtomidae > Dicyrtoma > Dicyrtoma fusca. The sequence goes on along the minus strand of JAQFZC010000661.1, from coordinate 35,605 downwards.
AATAGCAAGAGCAAAGAAATGAAAAAACTTCATTGAATCAATGAGGGCGTAATAAAAAAGAATGTAAATATAAAATATCCGTATTAAATTCACGCCGTATACCCAGCGTTCAGCGTGAGATCCATCCAACTGACTAAAGAGCAATTTGAATAAATACTAATGTAGTAAATAGTAATGTAGCAAGTGAAAATCGCCCATAGCTAGTAAAATTATATTGAGATTTACTATACACACGTAAGAATACATTGGTGATACTCAATCTGCAATAAACTTGGAGTGCAATAAAGCTTAATCATCAACCCAGAACAATTTTAATAACCTTTAGCTTCTTTTGGTAAGGTGTTACTGTTTGAATAACTGAATGTCACTGCCTTCATCGCAAATGCATACATTATTTGTATATATAGGTACTTTATACACACACAATAAAAAACATTACGTTAAACTTCAGCTCCTGAGAAGCGATGGCAGTCAGTGTTGCGGTTTAACTACGAGTCGCACCAGAAACTTTTGCTTGACTAAAATCTACCGAGCTTATGCAATATATTATTATTGCAATTCCCTTTAGAATGGATAAATTAGACCTCCGTGCTTTAAAAGCTAGATTGAAGTGTGAAAAATCACTCAAACTACAATCTTATTTTTCCTTTTAGTTTGTAAATTCAAATCAGTCAAATCCTTTCATTTTAAACATTTTTCCTTATCTATTTTGGCTGTTGGCTGCTGGCATAATAAACTTGTAGGTGGACTCCTCAGGTGTTCTTTAAAAGGAAAAACAGATACATTTTGTTCCATTTGTTTGAGGTATTTATATCTGTCGAAATATCGCAAAAGCTTTTCGTCCGTGTGAATAGGGACTGATTCTTACTGGTTATTAATATGCATTGACACTCTCACTCTCAAATAAATCTTGATAGTATATACAACTAACATATATTTTGGTGTAGAAGGTCACACGTATAAAACTCGAAATGTAAGAAATTAACAATACAAACATCTGTTTTGGGGATACCTACATTAGGCATATTAAATAGAAAACTTGTTTTACACGTGATAGGCTCATACAGTTGACAGTGTCCCCATTTAGGGGTCTTTGGGAATATTTTTCTTTTTGGAAATTATGGCAAACCGATCTTTCTACATATTTTCAAAGTTCAAGCTAAGGAAATAGTATAATGTAGTATATAGTCCAGTTTACTAAATTCAGTAGCATGCATTACAACAGTTTAGACATGCAATTAGGTATATGCGAATGCGATGATGCAATCAAAAGAAGGAATAGGTAAGTACATGTCAGTGTTTTTATACCAAGTAATAATAATTGGAATGCCCAGTGGTAATCAAATCAGTAGATGACAGCGAACTAACGTTTTTCATTTACGGATATTAAGAAAGCAACAATGATGAAGAGAGAGGATTGACGTTGTAAATTATTTATGTTGAATAATGGGTATGATTGCAAGCACAAAAGGAGAGACGAGTTTTCGGTGAAAGTTTTCCAATCAATCATTGTTATTTGTATCTTATTATTAGGCGTTTGAGATAATATTAGTCTCGTCCTCAGTCCTCAGTGCGGTACATTTCCACTTGTACGCATACCGTCATTTTGCTGGTCATCTCTCGAAAATCCCACTCTCATCTCGTGTAAGTCCTCACAGAATGGACATTCATCATCGTGTTTAATAATTCTATTCCAATTTAGTGACCATTGCATTGGACCAAGTCGGGATTGTGTAAGAGAGCATATGAGGATTAACAAGAAATCGAACGGTCAAGAAACCTATTGTGTTGAATATGTACGTAAAATTCAAGAGAGCCCTTGTGTACAGAATTAAACAGAATCCATATCCATATCCGACTCCATTACCATTCCTGAGACGAATTTCCCTGCACTCATTTGACTCGCCATTCTCATTCCAAGTCGACCACGGATTCCTATTATGACACAGCTTGTAATATTTTATTTACTTTGTGTAAATTGCTCATTATTATTATGGAAATGTTAGGTACACATTCCTAATTAATTATCTATTCTTTACTTACTTGTTTTTTTTTCGGCGGTCTTTGCTGCTTTGATTTTGTATTTCTCCTTGCATAATTATTGTTAGATTTACCTGTACAACTTTTAAGCCTTCAACTCTTTCTCAAAACATGTCGTTAGACGGAAATATATGTAACGATATGGCTTAAGGTGAGTTTTTTGTTATTTACAACTTAGTAGTTATTAACTTGTTGGATTGTGATTCATTTTAGCTCATTCAGTTATAGTTATCCATACTCACACAGAATACCAGAATTGAGTTCAATACAGAATGTATATTGATCTTCAATAACTTATGTAAAATTATAATAAAATTGTGGAAACCATATTATTATCTCCCATCGTTGTAATTACAACGAATATTGAGCAAGTTAATGGGTTCCTCTTTGCGGAAGAATTTAAGCGTATTTCTTCAAAGGAAACTATTGTACCGGTACTTTGTCGGGTTTGAGTAAAAGCAACAAAACTACTATGTAATCGCTTTCACCCTTCTATCAAGAAATTCATTATTCTAACTTTGTTAAAAATAGCTTTTTTAAACAAAAATTGCTCATATTACACAATATACATGTCGTCTGGGACAAATTGCATTTACACAGACGTTATAAGACACTGACTAACAATTTATTGGCGAAAAATGGGACGACACTAATAATTTTTCTTGTGCGTCATTGCATTAATGCTAAAAGCCAGGCCATGTTTGTACTATTCTGGATTTTTAAGGGTATTTAAACCAAAACTTATTCACATATTTTCTACTTCAAAATTTCTGATGAGATTTGCATACAAGTTTAGTTAGAATCCGATCGAAACATATTTTAAAATAATACTTAAGTAGCGCTTACTATTGGTCTTTTAGATTAATTCACGTATTGGTACCCCTACAATCTACATACAATAACATGCATCTGGACATACATATATGTATAGTACCCTGAACGAAATAATACCCTCAACCAAATGAGTTCCTAATGCGTTTCAAAACTTTGTTAGCCTTCAGTTTAAATATTCTGTACATGGTCTTTTGCAGTGTAATTACATTAATTCGCCAACTTGTTTTTCAACAATATATAATTCCAATTTTGCATTTTGTTAACTTGGCGGGGGGACACTACAGTATAGCTAATAGTATTAATAGCGAAAGTTCAATGCTTAAAAACAGACTATAAAACATAATGTGCAGAAGGGACAAAGTTCCCATTTGACTTGTTTCGATCGAATTCCTAAATGAAAATATGGCCGAAATAGATGCTGAGCTGTACCTCTTTTAGTCATAATTTTTAGCGACGGTTAGAGCACTTTCACAGGCCTAACAATTGATAAATTAACGATTGTTAAAATTCGCAATGATTAAAGTCGCAAGTGAAATCAAGGTCTTACTGGGCCGTCACCGGCATAGTCCATCCATGCGCAGGTCTCGTCGGTCTACGCCCTGTATTGACATTCAAAGTGGCGTATGTAAATAGGGTGCATTCAGAGGGGCGTCATACTTGGAAGGGTTCTGCCGAGTTATGACCAAGAATGGGGGAGGGAGGGTGTGGGACTCCAAGCAATCGGTATTTTGCAGAGGCGTATTATGTGAATGACCCCCCGTCATTGTTCTCAACAATTCAGTCGAAAGCAAGTTGACCCGCTGAAGTCTCTCTGACTGATGACATGCTTTTCTTATTATTATATTGTTCACGGGGGGTTTATTTCGTCCAGTTTTACATACATAAGATACCTATAAGAATAACACACAGAATGACGTTACCACGAAGTAGGGGAAGGGTTATGTTGTACGGGTTAAAGGGTTGGGGGTTGGGGCTGTGTGGCATTGGCGTTGGCGTTGTACGCCATAAACTTCTGAATCTTCGTTCGACCCTCGTCTATTGCGATTTAAGAATTTTGACTCTTACTCTCTTTAAATCTGAAAGGGATCAGGCTTGAAAGCTAAAACAGTAGCTTTGAGCTAGGCTGTGTGGTGATCGGGTCATTGTGATTAGACAGATTTATTGTAAAATCGTTTCCGCTGGACTTTCAGCTGTATAATTATTATTATTCTTGTATAATTTGTAATTACGAAGGAAGCATTTTTAGAGAATCTTAAGTTGTTTGAAGCTTTAGAACTAGAAGTCAACCGTCAACCATTGACCATGTCACAGAGAAGTGACCGAAACTTTAGCAGTAATGCTCAACTGGAAAGTGATCCATTGGCAAATCCGAGTCAAGGTCAAGGTGCGAATGCCAGGAACACTGGTTCAGTTTTCCACATGTCAAGTAGGTAATTTAGTTGTTACTTACATCAGGTGTCAGATAAATATTATTGCATATTTATGGAATGGGATTTAAGCATTTAAGGGCAAATCAGAAACTAGCACTGGTTGTTTTGTTAAGCACTTTTGTATCCTTTTCCTTAACGCATACGGGCCGGCCATGCATGGGAAAATCAGGGAAAACCTTCCCGAAAAGACCTTTTGTGTCTGTTCCTGCTTTGTTTGTTTGACTTCTTTAATTTGTTATTGATCTCTATACGTTGAAAATTAGAGCACATTTAAAGCTTCATGGGCGGACTTGGTGACCAAAAAAATGCCCAGCAATAGAGTCAGCAATTAGGCCTCAGTGCAAGGGTTAAAAGCATCTATGTATTTACGCAAAGCATAAAAGAACCGAAACCGAGGCCTCTCTGCCAACGCCAGATTGCCTGGCTGGCGAGTCTGTAAGACCGTAAGACATTTAAATAAGCATCATCATAATGAAATATGAAAATTGGTGAGTTACTACGTGCCATGCCTCCCATTTTGTCTTAATTTCGTAAAAAATAAAAGGGTTGAGTACGAAAATGACATTGAAACATCAAAAATCAAAATGATTTGACAGAATTTTGGATTTTGTTTACGACTGTACTGTGAACCTGCCTGTAGATGGATAGAGTTACTGTTCGTTTTATGCTTCCCTGCAATATGGGTTTAGTTGAATTTGTTACTGATTTATTTATAATAACGCTGCTAGAAATATTTTGCATAATGCTGATATTCTGAATTTCTGAATGGACGATATTTAGAGGAGGAAGCAAATCTTGCTCATTCCGACAACTCAAGGCTAACAAGGTCATCAAGTGTTGGAGGATCTCTGCCAACAAATGAGAGTAAGGATGCGTCAGAAGTCTTGGAAACTGTTCGAAAACAAGCTCACTTTTCAGGAACCTTCAAGCGGCCGAATCCAGCATCGATGCGAGCATCGTCAAAGGACTCCTTGTCAAGCAGAGCCTCAACAGTGAGCCTGCTGTCCAATTCTAAACGTCGGCAGTCCTCCTCGTCACCTGATCTACAGCGAAAACGCATGAGACAAAGGAGTATTAGCAGTTCCCCAGCACCCCCTTTAGTACGGACTAGTGCTCAGTTTCGTCCTTCCAGGCCACGAAAACGTAAGCGAGTTGTGAGCATTCCTCCAGCATCTTCTTCTTCATCTTCGGACTCTGAACTTGAAGTTAATACTTCCATACCAGCCATCCGCAAGAATGAATTGGTATCTCGCTACCGGAATGTCTTCCGAATTCCATCTCCATCGTCAAGTCAAGCTTCATCAGTTCCTCCAAATCAGAGGCAACAGATATCGCCCTTTCGCAAGCCTACAACAAAAACCCCAGGCCAAGTCTCAGCGGACATTTCAGTGGGGCATTCTGATGATTCCTCTACAAGAATGGTGAGGGTTTTTTTTTACAAATTTTAATGCTATCATGAGTATAAACGGAACCCTGAACCCTGGGCCATGATGACTGCATTATTTTCTGTTTTTTTAGACACGTTACGGCTGTGTGAGCACACCTGGCACCATTAAGAGTGTGACACTGGTTAACATCATGTCCCATACGTATTTTAGTAAGAACTGGAGTCCCACTGTAAGTTGGCTTGTTTACGTAATTAATTTCCCTAATTTTATCTGTTAAGTTTTTGGAAGACTTTGTACAACCACTTTGTTATTAATTATCTAGTTTAATTTCATAATCGGCGAGAACGGATCGGGAAAGAGTGCCCTTCTTTCTGGGATTGTGGCTGGGCTGGGAGGAAAAGCTTTCGACATCGGCAGAACTATTTCCATGCGAGGTGTGTATCTGCTAAATTGTTTTATTTTAATTAAGTTTGCATGTGAATTTGTAGAACAGGAAAGTTAGACCTGTTTTTAGTCAGATGGTCAATAAAACAAGTTGTGCTATTCTTTTTTATCAGACATTATACGAAATGGTCAAACAAAAGCTAGAATCGAGATAGTCCTCAATAACTACCCTTCAAAGCTGTACGGTAATGAAATTACGATTGTTCGCAATCTGAGTCGGGATGGTAGCTCAAGGTACGATAGTCCTCTTAATTTAATGAACAAATGTTATTACTCCTCAATCCTCGAAAGAAAGGAATTGGATTTCTTGACATATTTGTGTTTAATTTTCGGAATAAACAGGTATCAAATCAGAGATAGCAACAACAGTCTAAGAAGTTTAGGCCGGCAGGAATTGAATTTAGTGCTATCGAAATTGAATATTCAGGTGGACAATCCTCTGGCGATTTTGCACCAGGAAATATCTCGGAATTTTCTTCGTACTAAAGATCCCTCTGTACTGTGAGTTAAACGTCTGCGCATCGATTTACACTCGTTCAAAATGTAGTATTTTGGGGAAATATAGTTTAATTCATGGGCTCATTGAGTGTTTTTTTTTTCATCCCAGGTATGGCTATTTTCATCGTGCGCTTCTGCTTGGCTCCTGTGAAACATTGCTTGCGAAGTCAACAGAGGACCTCCATAATGCCGAGAACTGCTTGGAGTCGAAAAAAGCGGTAAATTAAATAATTAGTACAAGTTTACACGACTAGAGTAAAACGTTGAATTTCCAAAAACAACTTGGCTCGGCCCATGATTTGTTTTATTCTGTTGGAAGTAGTTCCTGGATGACCTGCGGTTACAAGAGCTCGAGCTTAAGAAGCAAGTTGAGCTGATTGAGGTCCTTCGAAATGGAAAGCAAACTTTGCAGAAACTGCGGAATGAGTACACGTGGGCAGTCGTGAAAGAATACGAGGAGATTTACAAGACAGCGACAAAAGCTCTTAACGACGCTGTTCGTCGACTCCAAGAAGCCTCCGAAGAACGAGCCAGTATTGCTAGCCGAGCCAAGGAAGTTCAGGATAATCAACAGTAAGTCATAGCTTATATATTAAATCGTTTTAGAAAATTGTAGTTAAAAACCTATCAAAATTTAGTTGTTAGGGCCATACTTTCGTCTTTGAGTGAAATCAGGGTGCTGATTTGTTGAGAATACGTTTGGATGTCACAAATGCACAGGGCAATCAAGGAAGCATGGCAAAGTGTGAGCAACTCTCTGGTTATAAAAACCGGGGAGTACGAGACGAAAAGGAAGGAAGCTCACAGTGTTCGAATGGTGACGTCGGAAGTGTCAAGTAAGCTGAAGATTGTCTCGGAACAATTAGTTGCCTCTGAAAACACTTTGAAAAACTTGAAAGCTCGAGTGGAAGAGCACCGACACAATCTGGAGAACTGCTACGAAAGACAAATGAGAGAAATTGAGAGCAAAAAACAGAGAATCAATGAGCAGCTGGAAGAACATGCGAAGGAAATGCAAGAAATGAGCAAGAGACACGACGAACTTGTCGCTTCGGAGGAAGGTGCTGCCATAGCGGAAGAACAGAGCTCTATGCAACTAAGCGGAATCAAACGGAAAATAGGTAGAAAAAACTAAATTTAGACACAAACCCTCCCGGTCTACACTTAAGGAATTAAAGCTTCATATTTATTTTCAATGTGTTGATTTAATCAAATTCTGCAGATGAGAGGAAGCAAGAACTTAATGAATTAGAAAGGGCCAAGCGTACCAAGTTTGATGTGTATGGACGAGAGATTGTTAACTTAATGGAGAAAATCAGAGCAGCGAAATTTATTAAGCAACCACGTGGTCCTTTGGGCTGTTGTTTTACCGTGAAGGTAATGCGTGTCGATTGAATCTGTTAACATTAACTAATACCTAACCACTAACGGTAGGTTTTATTTTTATTAAACCTCGCCGTCTTAAACGTTAGTTTAATGTTAGTTTAATTTACTTTCTGTTTGCAGGACGAATCATGGGCCCCTCTAGTGGAGTTTGTCATGTCGTCTTCACTTTGCAGCTTTGCTGTGGACAATCAACAAGACAGAAACACTCTTCATCGTCTAGTGGACGAAGTTTACCTGGAGACCGGAAGGAGATGGCCTAATAAAGGGGCCAAGCGACCCTCACTTTGTCTCATGTCATTCGGTGATCGGGTAAGCAGTGCAGACTGCGGAGATTTCTACTGTTGTGAATTTCTTAATTACTGTGTGTTTAGTGTTTCTTGATTTTGGTTTGTTCAAATTAATTTCAAATGTTTTCTCTAATGCTTGTAACCAGATGATTGACGTGAGCGGTGGGCAAGCGAAATGTCAGTATCCTACAATTTTGGACGTAATTGACATCGTGGATAATGATTTTGTTGTTTACAATTGGCTCGTTGACTCAAGTCGTGTTGAACGAATCTTACTATTCACGAATTACGCTGAAGCTTGTGACTTGATGAAGGACAGAAATATGTAAGCAAAATTCAAGGATTCACAATCCTTTTATAATTGCTTACATTGAAGTTTCAAGTTTATATGTAAATAATGTTTTTTTTTAAGTTAATTATTACTTGATTATAGAATACCAAGAACTGCACTGCGTGGGTACTCACTAGATGGCTATTTGTTCTTTCCGGATCCAAATTTCAAGGCGCTCGTTCAACAAAAAATGAAGCCTGCCAAGCTTATCCAAGTAACTCGGCCAGACTACATATCGTAAGTACAAAATTTAAATTGATTAGACAAGGTCGACTCACATTGAAAATGATTATTTAAAAATATGTATTCACATACCTAATTATATTAATTTCGTAATAAATAGTGTATCAACGGCGGATAACTTAAATGATGAAATTCGAATGATGGAAAACGAGCACCAGCGAATAAAGGAGCAGTATCGTCAATGTCAAAGTCATACTCGTCAGGTACATGACGAGCTGAAACAAAATAATGTTGCGATCCGAGGTTTAAGTAGCAGACAAAATCGGCTTAAGTCAGAATTACGAACTCTTGAAACTTCAGTTTGCAATGTACCAGATATCGCCACTTGGGTAAAACGCTCCTTTTCTTTCTTAAATTAATTTCAATTTATAATCTACATTATTGTGCTCTGCTGCATTTTTCATAAATACATTATAAAAATATTACACAGTTACACCGAACAATAGAACGGTTTTATTGTAAATCTTATTTGTAAATCTGCAAGCGCATTAGCAGAGCAATCGCAATCACTTTTGTAGTAGGTAATTTAAAATTTTACGGGTTTTTAACAGATGGACGAGATAGAAGCAACAAATGAGCGGATCGCAGCCAAACAACACGAGAGAAAAAATCTTCAGCGAGAAGCAGCGGAGCTCGAGACAAAATCTGAAAAGATCGGACTGAGAATTGTTGAGGAGGAAATCATGAGATTGCAGTCCAAACAACGTCATTTAATTGAACAGGCAAACTCTGCTGAACTTAAGAATGCAGAGCTGTGGAGAGTAAGTTAATAATTGATTTACATATATTTTATTTTAGAATGCGAGTATAATTTGTACAATTAAATGTGTACTCTACCTGATTGAATGAAACGGGTAATTAATTGCGGAAATGTAGGAACTACGAGAGAAGGAATCTTTCTGCACTTCTTTGCACAAAGCAAAAATGGAAGCAACCAAACAACGCAAAGATTCGAACCATACATTGAAGAATCTAACGAAAACAGCGTTGACAAAGTGCGAGCGTATGACGAACCTTAGTGGGTAAGCAAGCGAATGAAGTTATCGTTTATATTTTATTTCAGTTTTACTTACTATTTACTTACTAAAGACTCCCGGATTAGTAGGACTGCCCGAGAGATAAAATTGCAATGGGAAACGTTGAATGCTGAACTGGCGAAGAACCAGCGGAAAATTAGTCAGCGAGATCATGTGGTTAAGGCATACCAGAATGCAAAGGCCATTGCTGACAAAGTCGAAGATGAAATCTGCATTATGTCCTTGCTAATCCAAGTAATTATTAAGTTCTATTTTCCTGTTACTTAGCCAGCTGTAGAAAGTAGAAAGTTTGTAATGAATTGAGATTAAACAGAACATACCAAACGTTTTAACCTTGGATGGTTTTCTTGTTACCCTACTAGTTGACTCAACCAAAAATTAAACTACTGGAAGACCATTTCCGAAGAAAGATGCTCGAGTATGGAATTGCTGTGAGAACCTGCTTCCGAAACCTAATAAAATCTCGTGGTTACTGGGTATGCCAGTTTTACATAAGTTACGGAATTGTGTTGACTATGCCATTCAATTAATTTAACGCAAATCGTTTGATTTTCAGGGCGACTTGGCGATGAGTCACAGTGAGAAAACTCTCATGTGCTTTGTAGGCCTTGACGCAAAGTCAGAGAATCGTGCTAGACAAAATCTGGAACCGAAGCACGGTCAACAAATAATCACTAGCAAGTAAGTTCAAACCCTAAAACAAAAACCCGAATATAATTCAGGTAGCACCTTCAAATAATAGTAGTGTTTATTATTCTGCGTAAATAATTAATTTATATATTATTCTTATTATTTTGTTCACTGTAGGACAGGGATAATGGAGTATGCTTCTGGGATGTCCGGAGGTGAGAGGTCGTTTACAACAGTTTGCTTCCTCATTGCTTGCTGGCAACTTATGGACATGCCTTTCTATATTCTTGACGAATTTGATGTCTTTATGGACACCTTTAACAGACGAATCAGTGAGTACATTCTAATGAATGTGGCCAAGAGCAAGCCGCATGCTCAGTTCTTTCTCTTTTCGCCACTATCGCTGGACACGGCGCCTCCACCAGGAGCTATTACCCTGAAGTAAGATTTCTGTGGCCACTTTTGTTTTGTCAACTGTCGATATAACCTTCAACACATCTTTGTCAATACAAAGTTCTCTTATAAATTAATATTTAATATTTACAGGTTATTCAAAAATCAAGACGAGGAAGATCATGAGAGGAATGACAGCAAAACCCCACTGCGTCTTACGATTAACTACTAAAGCCATTCATGGATTGTATAAGTGTAGTTATAATGCAGCTGTATCATGATTTAAAAGGTGACGTTGTATGATTATTATGAATTAAACTTGTTTTCTCCTCAAAATGACTGAAATGGGGGGGGGGGGCAAAATCGGTTGGATACCATGGTTTCGGATTTTTTATTTCCTCATCAAATTCACAAGTATGTAAAACGTTGCGTTTATCAAATTCAATGAATTTGAGTATGGTTGGCTACGAAGCCGACCATACTCAGTTGTAAAGTAACAGTAGGTCTGTCAGAGGCCACTACTACACGGATTGAACGAAATGCCCCGTGCATAGGCCTAAGGTCTGTACGAGGTCATTTAAGAATTTATAGTTAATAAATAGGAATTTATGTGTCGATAATACTGATGCCCGTTTTTGTACTATTTGGCAATGCAATAAATTGTATGTGTAATCTACCTAGATATCTCGATGTAAAGCCAATAGAATTAATTAATAGTAAATTAATTAAAAGCAGTTAATGAATGAAGATTATGAATTATTATTTAAATCAAAATAATTAGTGCTGACTGTAGTAATAGTGGTTGCTGATTACCATCACGCTTGAGTACGTTACATTAAGCAAGTATCGCATCGTTAATTCGCAAACATTATTTAAATGTAATGCATTTTTATATAGTTAATTGCCGGTTTTGAAATAGATTTAAATAAAATATAATTTTATTACTTTATAATTACATATTACAGAATTTAAAAACTTCCAATGGCATGTTATGAATGACTTCAAATTACTAACGGCCAACGGCTACTAACGAGTAGACAACTTATCAGAAATAATTGTTGTATGCATTAGTACGTAAAATACCGATTGGTGAGAAGTATCCCGAAATCTCGATTCACCTATAGTTTTATGCACACTAATGGAAAATGCATGAAATGACTACGTCAGGTAATGCAAGTAAACCGATTTCAATTTTCCACATATTTTCATTTTATTCATATAATAATGATATACTGGATTATATATTATAATATATAGGACAAATCTTTATTATAATAGTTACTTAAGAAACTATTCCAGACATGGACCTTGTTTCGCAATTCATGTCGTCAAATTAAAAATTCGGCATGCCTTCCTGCTTCTACGTTCTACACTGTCAGGATAAAAACTAATTTAAATTTTTCTTTTAGTACTGGATAATCTAATATTAATAACAAAAGTTATTCCAAACCATTAGAGTCAGGTGAAACATGGATTCCAATACAACAATAATTACGTAGTACTTTTACGTTCAGCACTAAATTCATAAAACATCGAAGAATCTAACTAGTAAGAGTGCTTATCTCATTCATGACAAAATCTAAATATACGCCTAGATGAACAATTATTACAATGTTTATTCTCACGTAAACCACTCCCAACTTAAATTCATTCTTATTCTCAAAACGCACCCTATTTAAATAAATACACATGTAAGTAATGCACTATTGAATATCTGAAGCTGAGATTATCTGAAATCAAGACAACAGAAAAACAGCGGTTACCACTGACTCTACATTAGTGCTGTTGCAAAGTTTCGATTCTCGACCTCCACTGTGATTTTTGCTTTAATTGCGTCGTAGTAATACATAGCCCTATTATTCGATCTTCAAAGAACAAACGTCACATAATATGCATCTATATCTATCTAACAATTTAATTCATAATTTAGCATACTAAGTTTAATGTGATAATACGAAAACATACTTCCAAGGCATGGTATAAACAGAAGTAGTAGAGAACGTCCCTTGAAATCCATATAAGTAATAATATCTCCTATATTTACGATCCTACTGTGAAAAAATGAGTGTTCATGTGTACACATCCATACAAACATATAATTCTAAATATAATTTACATATTTTTAGCGTAAATTATTAAATAGGCAGTGACGCCGTTGAAGCCGCACTTGCCCACCAGGTCATTTGCGAGAATTTGTAAGCTGAGATAAATAGCGCTTTCGAGGACCACGGTGTGGAACATTTTCACCTTTTCTTCCCAATAAAGCAGGTCCCGGTAAATTCCGATTCCTCTCAATTATGTCCAACTGCCGTTTCATTTGAGCTTCACGACCTACCGCGGCAATGGCGGCGGCTGCCCTTGTGGTTGCATCTGCCTCAGCCTGAAACAAGTAAATAATACAACAATGACTTCTACTATCAATATTATCACATTCAGTTATTGTTCTTCCGATATAAATTATGAATCATTCGCTTCCACACATACCTGAATACTAAACATTCGAGTAGCAGCAGCTCGAGCTAAGGTTCGAAGACCATCAGACTCTGTCTCATAAGGGGAAGGAAGTCTTACACGTTTACTATTATCAAGTATTAGGTAGGGATTGGTGGCATAATTGTGATGATTCGCAAGTTCTCTTGTTGATGCCGGATTTGACCCAACCCGAACGTTTGATGTGTATTCTAATGGGTGTTTGTCATGTTGTTGTTGCTGATTTGATGACTGCTGTTCAGGCGTTAAATGCGGAAGAAAAGACTGATTATTCAAGTCTCTTTTTATCCAGCTAAGATCCTGGGGCTGACCTATAGTCTGCGCCATCACAGTTCCGTTGCCATTGTATAGCACTTCGACTGGAAGAGGAGTAGCAGAGCGCTGTTCCAATTCGGACTGCTGTGCAAATAGCATTTGAATGTTATCTGCATTTGTGTTGCTGTCGGTAGTGATAAGGGTGGGCGAGTAAATCTGGACGTTTTGATTAGGACTGCGGATTAAATTCTGATTTGGGGCTGTGGAGGTATACACTAACTGAACTTGGCCAGAGTCGTCCGGTGTGCCCACACCCAAAGCTTCAGCGTACAACAACTTCACTTTCTGCGGCCCGCTCGAATCACCATCAGGAGCTTCAGCAGTAGCGGCAGCACAAGCATACACGATACGCATATTACTATCAGACGGTTCCGTGGCTGGAACATGCTCTCCATTATCGTACACAAATCTAAATGAAGACTGGGAAGATGGATACGAGGAAACAGTTGACGTGGTAGGGACCTCCGGAGCGTACAAAAATCTATAATTGTTTACCACATTATCCGGTCCTATCGATGTCGAGGTTGTCAAAGCAGACTGAGAGTAAGCAGATGAAACTGCAATGCTTGGTTGGGAATAATTCAGTGGTTGTGAGGAGGATGACTGCGGAACCCCATTTGACATTAAATTTGCGTTGGTGTACACTAGCCTTGCCTGAAAGGGTAAAGTCGAATGGGATGTACCAGAATCTCCTATTGAAAGATACGAAGCTTCATTTACATCATTTGATGTGTCTGACGAATGGGAATGACAAGGAGATGGAACGGGCTCAGTATCCGAAATGTCTGTGCTAGGTAACGAATGCTTGGAGCTATCTTGATTTTGGTCTCCATAAATTCCGTCATTTGGAGCTTCCTCATCTTCTCGTAAGCTCTCGTCACCATTTTCAGTAACAGAGTCTTCACTATAATTATTGGGAAGTTCTTTTCTCTCAGGGCTTTTCTCACATGATTCCATCTCAATGTTTATATGCTGTTCATCTCCATCCAACTTTACAGGCGACATTTCAACATCTTTCGGGGTAGCGTGGTTTCGTATTAATCTATCTGAATTCAGATCGTCTAAAATAGTACTTGCGACTTCCTCGGTAACTTTAGAACACTCACTTGTTGTTTCTGATGATTGGAAAGAGACTTGAACAACTGAGGAAGAATTCCCTATTTGTTCGCTGTTTGCAGTCGCATCATCGTGTTGATTACTAGGCACACACCTATTGGCTTCTGCAATATGAAAATCGTCATTACTTTCGTCCCCATTAAAATCACTAAAGTCTTCAGTCTGAATACATTGTGTAGATTTTTCGGCTGTTTCAACAACATTAGATTCACCGTCATCGAGCCCGTCTTCAGCATTTGCCTCTTTCTCAATATCCTCCTCATGACTTTCCGTTTTCCTAGATGGACCTGCTTCCGCATTTTCTGGGATTATGCTACTAGCTTTCTCCTCCTCACATCTTGCCGTCTCTTCCTCTGTCCCAGAGTCAGAATTCAAACCCGTTTTACTCTTGGTTTCCGACACATCTGGTACAGTTATGGATCCATCGTTGTCCTGTGTGGATTCATCGTTGACCGGTATGGATCCATCGTTGACCGGTATGGATCCATCGTTGATCGGTGTGGATCCATCGTTGACAGGTATGGATCCATCGTTGACCGGTGTGGATCCATCGTTGACCGGTATGGATCCATCGTTGACCGGTATGGATCCATCGTTGACCGGTATGGATCCATCGTTGACCGGTATGGATCCATCGTTGACCGGTGTGGATCCATCGTTGACCGGTATGGATCCATCGTTGACAGGTATAGATCCATCGTTGACAGGTATAGATCCATCGTTGACAGGCATAGATCCATCTTTGACAGGTATAGATCCATCGTTGACAGGTATAGATCCATCGTTGACAGGTATAGATCCATCATTGACAGGTGTGGATCCATCATTGACAGGTGTGGATCCATCATTGACAGGTGTGGATCCATCATTGACCTGCATGGGTTCATCATTGTCCTGCATGGATTCATCATTGTCCTGCATGGATTCATCATTGTCCTGCATGGATTCATCATTGTCCTGCATGGATTCATCATTGTCCTGCATGGATTCATCGTTGTCATGCATGGATTCATCTTCGGATGGCTTCGGACTAAATATTTCTCCTTCTTCGTGATTACTATCATAATCATCTATTCCAATTTTAACTTCGCCTATGCTTTTATAGGAGTCTGGTTCATCTTGGTCTTCAGTCCTCTTTTTTAAGTTAGCACGCGAAGCGTCACCCGACTCAAGTCTTTCAAAACCTTTACTGGAGAATGGTGTCATATTTTTTTCAATCGAAGAATCATAGTTCGTATTAACTGTAACAGCTCGAGTTGATAATTCTTGTCGCTGAGTACGCAGCAGAACTAGATCAAATAATTTACCCCCAGAACAATTATCAGCAACTTTTGATGTAATACTAGGCGCAAAATTACTCTTAGTATTTCCATCCGACTGGCTGTCATCTAAGTCTTCTAACTCTGTATCACTAATTGGTTCAACATCGTCAGCGTCGACGTTGGCGTAATTCAGCGAAATATTTTTCTTACATACATTTTCTGTAACCCCGGTTTCCCTACGTATGAAACTGTCTTCGGTCGATTTCTCATAATGTTCATGCACGCTTGTAAGTTCACCCTCGTTATTGGATAATTCACTGTTAAAAGGTTTATCATTAGAAGTAGGAGGGCTCATAGCTTTTCCACATCCATCATGTACACCTGTAGCCGGGGATCCACTTTTTGCCAAAACTGGGGTCAAAGAATTAGAATATTCTTGTATTGTGTCCGTGATTTCAGGCCCAGGTGAAGCTTCCATTAGCGAACCATCGGTTTTACCATCATGATCAAGGTAATCTTTATCACTCAAATTATTCTTGCTCGGCAGTTCTTTTGACTTCCCTTGTGAAAACTTAGCTGCAATTTCGTCGTCCTCGTCGTCTTCCATAATTGAATTTGGACAATTCTCACTCTCGAAAACGGCGAGGCATTTTGTTACAGATTCCTGATCATCTTGTTCTAGCTCTGTACTGCTGACAGATTCCATATCGCTATCACGATGTGATTGCATGCGGGAGTTTTGTACATATGAGTTTTGTAGCAAATTAAGTTCAGAGAATTCATTTGGTGGTAACGGCTCATTAGTTTCACTATTTTTTGTGTTTTCACTTTCACTTTCAGGGGCTAATATTAATTCTGGGCATTCAGTATCAATGCTTTCCCTTAGTTTAGGTTTTTGTAATTCATGTTTCGGGGATTCCGAATAATTATCATCATTAAAATCATCATTTTCATCTTCTGACACAGGATCTACGCTCCCACAGATACTTCCTTCATCTTGCAAAATAGACGCCGGGCATTCTTTGTCAACGATATCTTGAAGATGTCTAATTGTCTGGCTATTACTATCTTCAAGTTTATGTGACGCTTGTACAATGTTATCTTGAAATATTGCGTCGGAACATTCATAATGTTCTTCCAATCCTTCTGGTAGTATAGAATCCACAGACTCTTTTTCCTCGTGGTCTTGTGAAAGTTCCATAGGCTGCACGCGATCATCCATATTATGCTGAAACTTGTCATCATCATCTGTGATGCGATCTTGAAGCATTGGATCATTATGATAACTGTCTAAACCGTCTTGCACTGAACTTTCGTTTAGCTCTTTCTCTTTATCCGACAAACTTTTACGCATTACCGGCTCTGAAACCTCCGTTTGACAACTTTCAACGCGATTTAACGAATCAGTGAGCTCGCCCATTTGCTTTTCTTTTTCTTTCTTGACATCCGAAAAAAACAGCTCGTTTTCGTTAGTTTCCTGACATTTCGAGTCGCAATTTTCTTTGCTTCGATCCATGCTTAATAATTTTACATCCTTTTCTTCGCTGAGCTGCTCACAAAACCCTTCAACAGCTTCGTCAGTTTTAACTACTGATGAAGACGGGCTCATAGTTTCCCTTTCTTCCTGAGAACCTTCGTTAGCCATATCTGTAACCTCCTGTGAACTAACTTCATCAGCATTAAGATTTTTGCTACTACAGGATTTCGACTGTTCAATGGAATTGGCCACGTTCTGTCCGTTTGCCTCCTTAGTTTGGTTACGTTCGTGTTGCTGGGTTTCACAGGAGCTGCTTAAGGTATCCAACGACTGATCATTATCATTAGTTGTAACACTTGAACTCAAAATAATCGGCAAATCACACGACCGTCCTTCATTCATTTGAAGGGTCGTGTCACCATCAGAATTGGCTGAACTTTCATTGAACAATTGAAAGTTTTTAGGAACATCATATTCAAGAAATTTTGACAAATTCCCACTTAATATTGTCTCACTTTTTTTTGATAAAATGTCCCATCTTTTCGCAGGAGAGCTGGAAGGATCTTGTGATTGGTTCTGTACAAAATAAATTTAAATTAGTTAATAGGGTTCTCACGATTTCAAGCTAATATACTTATTTAAAGCGTACCGGTCCAATAAAGTGAAATAAGTTAAAGTGCATGATAGTGTTGTGCCATATATATTTACCTCAAGAGCTGGAGTTGTATGAGTACTGTCACTTGGTCCAAATCCAAATAAAGTATCTTTCGCAATGGTAAGAAGGTTAGTCTGGTCCTCGGGAAAATTTAACGGATTTTCACCTGCAGGATATGAAGAGGGTTGTTGAATAAAATGGGTGGTCCCATCGTTTTCATAAACAACAGTAACGGTGAGTCCAGGAGTAAACGTCTGTCCACTTGGACGACTTTCCGGTGCTGAACTGAACAGTTCACTTCCTTCCAAAATGGGCTTTACATCTTTTTCAACAGATACCACCGTTTGTTCTGGTTCTTTAGGCTGCCAATCACACCATTCACAAAGTCAGTCACACCATTCATACAACAATGAAAGCGACACGCAAATAATTATAATTTCTGAAAAATATTCTCACCTGTAGTTTTACGGAATCTGAGTCAGAAGCATCACTACTGGTCTTAGCTTGTTCAAGCATTTTGATTGCCTCTATCTTATGATATTCACTTGCGGGTACTGTCCGCAATTCTGCAAGGCCATCAAACTCGTTCAGTTCAATAGCATGTGCGTCCGCCTCCGTCTTCGGTTCCACGCAATTTAAGTCTTGCAGGAGATTCTCTTGCAGCATATCGGATTGACCGTTCGGAAGCACGTACACATCTGTAAACACCATATTGTGAATATTTTAAATCTCAGATATAAAAAAGTCATTAGTTTGGTGCATCCATAATTGGGATGGTAAGTGGAAACACATAAATAGAGAAAAATAATTTTACCGCAGACGTCAGTCCCTGCTTGATTAGGAGATGATGGTGGGGACAAGTCGGCGGTGATAATTACATCCATATTGTCAGGAAGCGTCTTCTTAGCTGTTTTTTTATCCAATTTCATTCCGACCCCACGTGAAGTACCAGGAGAATTTTCCGTAGCAGGTCCTTTACTTAATGACGAAGGGGCGCTAACGAAACAATCCAACAACAGCATAAAGTTAATCAATGCAAATTATCATAATAAAAAACGATGTACGGCGGTAAAGTTCACCTAGTCGGTGTTAAATATTACATAGGAGAGCAAACGATTACCAAGTCACTATTTTGATAAAATCGCGCTATAAATTATTATAGCATGTTCGTATCTTCGCTTAAGAAGCAGTGATGTACATCCAATTCTGGCTAAAAGCAAAGTGATTCATATCCAAAGTACATGCATGGATATACCTACATCATTTTGCTTTCAATTAAGACTTCAAGGATATGCATCTCTTTACTTTTGGCCAAACTTCGATGTGCATCATTTTGCTTCTGAAACGACGACATGATACAGTTATCATAAAAAAAGATCAATAAACTTTAAATACAAGTTCATATGAGAACAAAATGGTATGGCTTCACACATTTGTATTTAAGCTGGAGTACCTACAATGGTTTTGATAACATGTTTAGGGGGCATGCATGTATTACGTAACGCAAAATTTCTGAATTTTCGACCACCACCGATCGCGTGTAACGCAATAGCGCCCCCTGTACAATGTTGTAGGTATAGTGCTGTAACGCACAATGAAAGGACTATCCACCCCTATGATGTTACGTAATACTTGCATATCTACTCTTGTACAAATTCACAATTATTTAAAATCTAAGAAATGAATGAAAATTTTGGCAAAAATCAAAATCAGATATTTTATGCAATGTAATGAAATGCTACCAATGTAGCTCTTTCATAGTTTAGACTTTTTGACATTTGGATTTTGACAAAATCAGGTGCGAGTCTATGCAATGGTAGGGTATTCGCACTCTCTTCAATGTCGTGTTCCCATATACGAGTCTTATTGCAAATACATAACTGTAGAAGAAAGTTATAATCTTACAACAGATGTCCAATCGTTCTCTTGGAGGTGGATCCTTTCGGCAAACTATTCACTTGATTCTGCTTGGTCAATGCCATATATTCTGCTGCAGCTTCATTTGCTAGTTGCTTGGCAACTTCTTTTGGCTGATTGTGAGTATTTTTTATATGTCTGTCCAGATTGTCTTTTCTTCTAAACGCAGTTCCACAGATCCAGCATTTGAAAGGTCTTTCACCTATGAAATTAAATGCGAAATGAAAATAAACTCCCTCTTTTCAAATTATGTTCTTTGATATAAGCCGTACCTGAATGGATCACAAGATGCCTGCGAAGATCTTTGCTGTTCGAAAAAGCTCTAGTACACTGATCACAGGCAAATGGACGTTCTGTGGAATGAGTTCTTAAATGAAGGTCCAGAGTCCATTTCAACCCAAAACTTTTCCCGCAATGTGTACAAGAAAATGGCCGCTCTCCTGCAAGAAGTCGAGATTCAAAATTTAATTTTAAAACAACATATTGACAACTATACTACACTGACGAACAAACCAGTGTCGTCTTAGCACCTGTGTGAGTAATAACATGCTTCTTCAAGTTCGTCATTCCAGTAAATCGTTTGTTGCAATACTGACAGGCAAAGGGTCGTTCACCGGTGTGAATCAAAAAATGCGAGCGAAGTGCCTGAGCATTAGCGAACCCACGGCCGCATTGCTGGCAAATGAAAGGTTTTTCTCCCGTGTGCGATCGCATGTGGCGGGTCACCTTGCCCCTCTGATTAAAACCTTTCCCGCACTTGGGGCATACATACGGTCTTTCACCTGTTGATAAAATTAAAGTACATAAGCGATAAGTATAATATATAGTTATTCTTACAAACATATTGGTTTAGACATTTCTTGATGCGAAGTAAGTACCTGTATGAGTTCTCAAATGGTATTCATAATGCGATTTAGCAATAAATCCTTGCCCGCATTGCTCACATTTAAACGGCTTTTCCCCATTTTGACAAAATTCGTGATATTTAATGTGAGCTTTCGTCTTAAACTTCTTCATACAAACATTACATTGATATAATGGAGGGTCACCTAAAATCAGAACACGAAAATCAATTGCCTACTGCATTCATGCAATCCAAAATCCTCAAAATTCTTAAGTTTAAATGCAAACTAACTGCATTTAGGTAAATGATAAGTGAAATATGCGCATGATTAAATAAGCCATGCAGGATATTGGTTTCATCTTGTTCCATAAAATGTAATTGCTTACCACTTAGCGTAGTAATATGATCATGTATGACGACAGGATTGCGCTTCTTCTTCTTTTTAGTCTCTGGCTTTCGAGTCTTATCCCCTTTAGAATCAGACCAATCATCTTTTATGTAAAGAGGATCGCAAGTTTCCAGACTATTAGAGTTTGAACCCTCGCTGCTGCTGCTTCCAGGTAGAATTCCATCAGATTTCGAGCTAATAAGGGCTCTGGACAATGGACTTGTCACTCCATCCCCTCTAACTGTGACCTTCGATGGACTTAACAAAGGACTGGAAGTAACTACTGATGAAGAAGACGATGAGTGCTTAGATGGTTTGAAGGTTGTGGGACTTATGGTCATTTTAAATGAGGGTGCTTTGCTATCTTTGGTTTCATGTCTCGAGTAGGAGAGTCTGGGTTTCGTTACATTCGGGGATTGAGGGGAAGAGTCTTTTCGCTTAGACTGGGAAGAAGGAGACTGGGTTCTCCGGCTGGAAGTAGATGCTCCAGTACTAGACCCCGCTGACGACCTCAAAGTTGACAACCGAGCTGATTTTTCTTTATGATGCGACTGACCCAGTAAGTGTGTTGCAATAGTTACAGGAATATTGTGTTGGCTTGCAGGAATTATAGTAGAGCTTTTCTTCGCTTCAGTTCGACTATTTCTCTTCTTCCCAGCGGTGCTTTCACCGGAAATATCGATATTATTACTACTGCTATTTTCACCTTCCTGCGAAACCTGACGAAAAAATCTAGAAGGCTTCGGCGATCCACTCCCCTTTTGATCGCTCTTTGAACTATTAGTGCTCGTACGACGACTGCTTTTTGGACGCTCCCTAGGATCAGGCTCTTTTGTAACTTTGGGAGCAGATCTTCCGCCAATTGAGGATTTTTGCACTTTCGCCGGTATAGGTGCCACTGAATTAAAATCTTTCGATTGTTTCCGCTTCAAAGATGCCTTCGACGACTGTGCATCTGCAGTAACGGAGGAAAGTAAAGGAGGCAATTCTTTCATTGGAACTACAGTCATCGTCGATCTTCCCGATGAGCCCAAGCCAGTAGCTTGCAATGGTTCCTCGACAGTTAAAAGTGGCGGCATGAGATCTAAATCTTCAACTCTCGATTCTGGTAGATCTGGTGCGCGTCTACTCGTACTAACCAAAGCAATGGAAGAATCTGGAATATGATAGAGAAATAAAATGAGAAAATGACACATATATACATTAAATTAATCCCTACATATATTCCTTATTTTGTTTTTTTTTGTTTTTACTTCTCCGAGGTCTTTCGGCTTCTCTGCACTGAGGACAACGATCGTCGTTGCTGATGAAACATGTTCTGCATTTGATGTGTCCACAAGCTTCTTGGACGGGTCGACAGTTCGTACCATTAAACAGTGTTTGGCACTGTGGGCAAGCTGCAATACCTATTGAGAATATTAATAAATACAGTACACGACAAGAAAGCAAGTTCGTATACAGCGTTTTAAAAAAAACCGTTCAGCGCATTCAGCAGCATTTTATTGCATACCCAGCAATAAAACTTCCGCCTACTTGGCTAAAACTTTATAAATATCTTTAACATTGCAATAATTGGAACTTCTATCGGAATATGCAATACACATGTAGGTACTATAATCAAGAAAGTGGAAGGTTTACTCGGATACCTCAGCCCAAGGACTAGCTTTTGCTACAATCATTTGCCATGGGCCTACTGTAGCCTAACTGCAAGAAAGAAAACCGTCCTACACAATGCTTCAAAGGAAATCTAGAGCTGGAAGCCGAACCAAGATTCGACAGGGAGACTTTAGCGCTCGCGATGGAAGTGGTGACGGTGATAGACAGACGAAGATCTAATTTGTAGATGAATACTGACCACTAGCTTATAGCTAGTTACACCCAACTTAAGTTAGCTCAATTTACATCTAATTTGTATACAAACATAGAGCTTCCGACTACTAGTACGTATCTACCTCTAGATTCTATTAAAGCCACTGGCACTGGTAGGACATGTTTCATATGTATTTATAACTCGCCTTCCACAAAATAGGCGATTTCAAATCGTAAGGCATCGTCCATATATTGTAAATACAGTTGAGGGGGAGACGGGAGGGGGAAGTTCCTACGGATGACTCTTGTATACTTTTATACAGGTCGTAAATATGGATTTTGTACACCTAGAGGGGGCAGGGGTAAAATTTCTGAAATTTAAGTATACTCAATATATGGATGATGCCTAAGCTGCTACGTTAACACCTGTAGGACTTCGGAACTTAGCAGTGATCGCCACTCAGATTTAATCTGATGGAAGAGTAGTTTCAACCCTTCCTTAAAGTCTTACTTAAGCTAAATGGAAAGTTAACAAAGCAAGTACCAAAATAGTTTGATTGGACAAATACATAAATACGAGTTTCTGGTTGAAGCTCCTTTCGAAGCTAAACGCAGATGGAATATGCACATACTTCTTAATGATTGTACTGGAATTAATGTGCCGCATGACTCACAGTACTGTTCTAAATCAGCTGCCTGTATTGGTATGTCCTTCGCAAGTTCTAATTACCGAGAACGAAGCTAAGCAACGACACACAGCACAAACCACGTGATGACAATTTACTATATCTGAGAACTCCCGGTTTTAAAAAAGGGATTCCTACATACATACCAACACATATTTCCAAAGTATTAATATATTAATACAAGGTGAATCAATATATTCCCGAAATCCATCATTCGATTCCCTTCTCAACTCGCTTGCCTGCATATTTTGATGAATGCCGGCTGCATACCCACACAAGGAAGTAAAGTGTAAAAAGAACACGCACTAGATTTTAGTTTTGATTTTGCTACAATGTAGGGGCATACATAAAATATAGGAAACGAAATGTTTGACAGTTTGTATAAATATTAAAGGCCGTTACATCTTTCAAGAAAATATTTTTGCAAAATTTTTACAATTGCTAGGCGCTAGGTTGTCAAAATCAAATAAAGCCAATTTGGGCAAAATAAAATAGTATTCGACTGGTAAAAAGAACAGTATTAAAAAAATCTGTAAATCATTGGTATTATTGCTACAATATATTCTGAACTGCACTAACGTTAGTAGTTTAAACTTTATCTCATTTCACGAACACCTGTAGTATCAAAAAGTTCTACATGTATAGCTTAAATACAAGTGTATAAATATTGCGGTGCAGTTGTTTCTCTAATCTCCGCTTGCCCCAGTACTCCTGATTTTGTCCATTTGATTTTTAAAAAATGTTTTTATACAGCAGTTACACGACCATACATACGAACTACAATTTAACATCTGAAGACGCTGATCATTTGTAAATACTGTATGATAATGATCTGAAAAACGAGAAGAGGGGTGTTGCGGTCATAGGTAGCAGTTTACATTTCACAGAATTTTGAAGCAAAAACAAAAGAGCGGCACCAAGTCCGTGTTGACAATCAGATCAGCCAATGCCTACCTACAAGCACAACGGTTGAATTTGGAATCCACCCATGGAAGGAGGGTACCGCAAATTTGAGGACTTCAAATTCCTCTACGCCAAAATGTATATAATTCTTATTCGAAGTTTTTCAATCCTTTATATTTAACTATACTTTTTCTAACTGGTTGTATGAATGACATAATACTGAAGTTGCGTAGTTTAAAAGAAGAACCATTAAATTCAAATAAGGGTAAGATACCTAAATAAATATCACAAGCTACAGGTAACTGTGTCGTAAATCTAAGGAAAGAATCTTAAATAAGAAGATATTGACAATAGCAAGTACAGATATGAGGACATCAAGAATTGATAGCAATCTGTTTAAAAACGAAAGCTGTACCCTACACACTGCAAATGTAAAGCTCGAGAATTTTGAGATATCTCAGAATCTCAGGGTCGAATCTTGTCCAGAATTCAAGTTACTAAAATCTCCCCATTTAGAGATTCCAAAGATGCTAAAAACGTCTGTCTATGCAGAAAAAATACTCATAGCATATATGATGAAGATACAGAATTTCAGTAATCGACACAAACTTTTCCCGATAGAAAGGGATTTTCAGTTTGTATTTTTTTAATGATAGTCTACCGTTACTGAAGTCCATTGGGCATAATAAAAGTTTTCACAAACCCCCCACTCGGGGTATAGAGAATTTTAAAGTAAGGGAAAACGGCCTTTTGGTCACAGTTGCCCCTGTCCGGAGGAGGTCAAAATGTCAACCGATTGTGATGAAAATTTTTGAGGAGGTAGTCGGTAGAAAAATATTAGGGCCTTCTTTTGAACTAAGCTACAATTTTAAAAATAGACCCAAAAACAAGTTTTAAAAAGTCAAAATTTTGCAAAAAATAAAAATCCGTATTTTTACCCCAAATTCATCCAAATTAGTTTTAAAATGTGCAGAAACACATTTTAAAACTTAGTTTTCTCTATATTTGTTTTCATTTGACACTTCAAAAGCTCGTTATTTATTTTAAACGGATTTTTTAAAGCTGCCCTTGAGAGGCCCTTAAAAAATCCGTATATATAACGCGCTTTTGAAGTGTCAAATGAAAAAAAATATAGAGACAAAAAAGTTTTAAAATGTGTTTCTGCACATTTTAAAACTAATTTGGAGTAAAAATACGGATTTTTATTTTTTGCAAAATTTTGACTTTTTAAAACTTGTTTTTGGGTCTATTTTTAAAATTATAGCTTAGCGCAAAAGAAGACCCCAATATTTTTCTACCGACTACCTCCTCAAAAATTTTCATCACAATCGGTTGACATTTTGACTTCCTCCGGACAGGGGCAACTGTGACCAAAAGGCCGTTTTCCCTTACTTTAAAATTCTCTATACCCCGAGTATAGGATTTGTGAAAACTTTTATTATGCCCAATGGACTTCAGTAACGGTAGACTATCATTAAAAAAATACAAACTGAAAATCCCTTACTATCGGGAAAAGTTTGTGTCGATCACTGAAATTCTGTATCTGAAATAATACTGATTGTGGGTAGATATTACTGAATGCGATCCGTACGTGCGATACGTGAAATATAGCGTTTGTACGAAAAACTATACTAGGTACCTACCTATCCACCGCCAACTTCTTGCAAAAACTAAAAAGTATTTCATTACAATCTTCCTAAAACGCTATTTTTTTCAATCGACACCAGAATAATTTTCAACGCAACGCAATGGCGTGCCATGTCGCCTTCCAACCACAAGTGAAATCCATATCTATTTCGTAAAGGATAATGGATAAAAATGTACGTACCATGCTGCCGAAGAATTTCGTTAGGATTGCCCCCAGTTCCTCCAAGTGTTCCAAACGGTAGCGCAGCAACAGCAGGTGACGGTTGTGCTGGAATACTGGAATGTGTTTTCTTGGAGACCCTTTGATTTCCTCTCCGAACCATGATGGACTAAAAGATGATGTAAATTTTTATTAATATCAAAGGCGCAACCAACTTGTTCAACTTCAACTTACTCCACTTTTCTAACACAACTTTTGTCTCTTCTATTTTGACAAGTTTTCTCAACCGATTCCAGACAGTCTTCATTGCCTGTCACACTGCTTTTAGAATGCATGGTCGCAAAAACCCTTGCAATCTGACCCGTCATGCTGCAAAACATGATATGTCACACTTTTAGCTTTTGAATTCCCATCCCAGGCATGTTCGTCTTGCCTGTCATACTGCTTTGGGAATGCACTGACCACCAGTGTAGACCCCTGTCTTTCGTACCTATCATGCTGCAAAACATGATTTGTTACACTTTTAGCCAGGATTGAGATCCCATGAAAGGCTGAGAGTATATCTGTTTCCATGGGGAAATTTTATCTTCATCTTCTTCTGTTCCATTTTCACCCTGAAATTCGACCTCAGGCATTTGTAACACGAACAATAACATTGGATTATTGAAAGTATTCAATAAACTTGTCAATTCCAAAATCGAGGTATCGTAAGTCCACGGAGACGTACATCCCAATTTTAAAATTACAATGCATCTTCGAAAATAGGATTACACGTAATTTTATGTTTCCAAGCTGCAAAAAGGAAACAACCTCGAAAGCTGATCGCATCGCCGATTGAAATTTAATGGCACTATCATAACAAAGTTTCAAGATTCATAAAATGAAATCAATTTTCTACATATTAATATATAAATTCAAGTACTTTTTAATTGACACGAAAAAATAAAAGCTTGTAAGATGGAAACATTTCATCGAACTGTCAATTTAAGTCTGTAATAACCCGCTGTGACGCAATAGCACAGGGATTTTTAAATAGTGTATTTTGAAAAATTTCTGTACATTTAACTTCAAGTATCAAATTTTGAAATGATGCATGTAGGCATGAAGTGAACTCTTTGCTTATGTTGAACATGCCACAGTTGTATGGATTTTAAAAACGAGCGATCAGCTTCGCGAAGCACTTTAAGATATTATTTTACCTGGTTTTCCAAGCTTTAAAAACAAAGTGGAATCCAACTTCAATGGGGCTAAATTTTCGTCTATTTGAGGAAATGTCTTCACCATATTCCCATTTAAACCTTTTGAAAAAATTACTGTACTTTTTTCCCCCCCGTACATCTTCTTCAACGGCATCCTAAAAATGCAGCATAAATATCTTAAAACACAACATCAAATAGATGCTTGAAAATAATGAAAGTCTAGTGGAAACCCTTTACCCATAATTACTATAATTAGAATCATCTTTTAAGAAATGGAAAATATCGATTAAGGAAGTGTTATTAAAATCAATTTTTGAAAAAACTAATTTATGAAATACGATACTTTGTGAGCGAGGTAAGTACTACGTGTACCACTTCAAGGTAATTTATGAAGCAAGAAAATAATTAAAATGTAAAAATCTGAACGTTTACTGTCATCAGTACAGTACCCTTTGTATACACCCCACAAGATGACACCATGATGAGCGCTTTATGCATGGGTGAGCCTAATTGCTGTAGTTTACATCAATGCTATGTCGTAGGCTCAAGTCCGCCGTTAAAATTAAAAAATGTAGCCCTCCGCCCCTTCCGAAATAAATTGAAAGAATAAATTTAATTTAGGTAGCCGGAACAGTAGATAGTTTAGTCCGCCTTTTCCTGGATGTTTTCGCGTCCAAAGTTGCTGCTATTCCTAGATAGTTCTCGAATCTCGAGCGCTGCGCGGATTTCATATTAGCTTAAGCATATTAAAATTTAGTTGTAACCTTATAATCACGATCTATCTTAAACAACAGCTGTTTGGTTAGTTATTATACGTAATTGCAGCCGTTCGCGTGAATAATTTGTACCATACACCGGAAATTGGCAGATTTGAAACCTGTCCAAAATCGAAGCATCAGTGACAAAGATCAGCCTGACCTGAACGTCAAATGAATTCTTACAGAATCCTAGACAACTAGAAGGATAATACCGCAAAGTCTCAACTAAGGTGTGTGTATATGTTATATAGGCATAAATCTTATTAAATCACTATTCCGCAACCGACATAGTAACAATCACTATGCAGTATACACCGTGTACATTTTTACATTTAAATTTAAAATACATGTACGTAAGCCCTCAAGTAGTGATTGTAAGTCTGATTTCTGTCTCTACGTGTCATCTCAGTCCAAATAATACCTACTTCCTAATAGTCAGATTCTAAACTCATGTAGGTACCTACACCTATCAACCAATAACTTCGATTTGACGTAAATTAAGTATGCACATAATTGGATTTCTACTAGTTCTATGAATTTATTCTTTTGCTGAAATCTGTTTTGACTGTCAGTTGTTAAGGCAGTCGAGTTTAATCAATAAAGTACAGTAGCAAACGACACCTAACTTGCAAACGTCATATATATAGTCAGTATATACTCCATAATACTAGAGACAATAATACTGTTTTCGTTTTGAGAGAAGAAACCAAGTTAGCGTTAATTTTATTGCCCCTCTCATATCAATACTTTATATGTAAAATAAAATACTCCACGATTTCATCAGTGATACTTTGACTGTTTTAGTTAAGTACAGTAAACTCAGGGCACACAATTCTGACAGGTACACTGTTAGAATGGACATCTTAATAGAGACTCTACGGTACATCATACAGCTGTATTTCTTAGCACAGGACAAGTAAAAATACTTGAACTAATTGATTGCAGGAGTATCTGTACAGCCAAGTGCTACCTGCATACTATGTCCCCGTAATTAAGACATTTGTATAACCACCAATAATAATTTTTCAAGTTCGATTTGTACTTTGTCCTTTGCACATACGCATACATACATACCACGTAATTCAGCAAATGTTTGAACTATACCACCAGATATACACACTACTTTCAATGGTCTGATGCGATCGAATCCTAGCAAATTACGTTGAATGTACCTAAGTAGACACCTAGGGATGTAAATAAAATTAATCTAGAATAAAACAGCATGTATGGCTGCTGACACAAATACGAAAAAACGATTTTCGGTTTTACATTCATTATATAAGGTATATATTATGTAGTTGTAGTAGTACAAAATCTCCTAAGCAAAGAAAGCAACACTCAAATAACCAAATACATTTTCAAACTGCACGCACTTTCTTCTGCTGGGCAGCTAAATTGTTGTTTGCAACCTTTACTGGGCTAAAAGTACATAGGTACGTACTTATAATTTACCTATCAGAAATATGTGATCGGATACGGTATGTAATAAAAATTTGCAACGCATTGGTGCTCCTGATTAAAAATGTAATTTCACTTAGGTATGTACTTTAATGCCAACTTTTGAATTTAAAGATTAAGTAGAAGCTGAACTCATCAATACCCTACCCTCAGATACCAGACATGGGAGCTGACTTTGTAAGTATACTACAAGCAACTGATGTTGACTTGTTTACGGATATTGTACTAATATTTACTAGAACCACTACTACTAATAATAACAGGACGCCTCATCATGTAGCATTATTCTTCTATGGCGAAAGTTTCATGATACCGGAAAAATAGAAAACGGTATACAACAACAAAAAATGCTTTCACTCATACCGACAGCAAGCATCAAACCCAACTACCAAGCAAGCACGTCTATGCATTTGTCTATCAGACCAATTTCAATTGTAATTTCAAAGACATTCTTCACAATCTCGTATGTATGTACATACTACTTAGTACAATCACACTACAAATGCCCAAGACTCAGTTCATGAGTAGCCTAATAAACAGAAAGCAATAACTTTCAAAAACATGACTTGCGGACCTCAATACAACAAAGCTACTGAAAACAACCGCATGCCAACGAAATTATCTATTCACTACATACTGCACGGGATTCTAATTGCAACCAGCACCATCATTCCAGAGTACAACATACAGAATTTCCATACTTACGAGTATGGAAATTCTTACGATACATACACATATATTTTTCCCTGAGACCAGTCAGCTCATGAAGATCCTGCGAAACATCTACCTGTTCGGATGAGTGAAAGCCAAGAGAGAGGGAGAGCTCATTCCAGACTGAAGTCCCCCATGACGTTCCTCGTACTATCGGATCTAATAAATTCACCCTATGTCCCATTCGAATGTAAAATCAGAGCCTGGAGTGGAAGTGGTGGTGAGTATAAACTATAGCTAGGTATCGTCCTATCATGAATAATAATAAGAAAGAAAATCAGAGATTGTTTTCGTAGACATTGTCACTTTCACTGATAAGTAAGCTAGGATGCAATCATATGAAATGGCTTCACCACAAGGGTACCAAGAACGAACTTTTCTATGGATGTAAAACTTGGCTGAAGTAACTTTACAAAAAGTTCTACAAACAAAACACAAGTTAGCTATTATAACTATCCAGAACATTCATAGCACTTGACTAATTAAAATCGTTCGATTAAGGCACTTATTTCTGTACCAACTCAGGGTAATCAGTCTCTATATTTGACGACATACATAGGTAGGTACTTACATACGAGGTAGCGTAAACACTTGGGGTAAAATAAAAGCACACATTTGTATTCGTGAGCAAAATAATTGTACGCGATTGTGATGCTTTGCATTCTTTTTCAAAATTAACATGTTAAAAAGTACACATTTTAATTTACTTTAATCAAAGTTTGATCGTTAGAACAAGACATGGTGTACATAACTGGGTCTGACTAGTGAGAGTTTTTGAACTACTGTACTCTACTTCACATTTTACTGACCACATTATTCCGTGGTACGGACTTAGTTTTCTTGCTGTTACTGTAAACAACGGAGACAAAGTTTATTGTAATTATGACTAATAAACAGAAAGGCAAACTTAGATTTTCGGGCACTCGATTTGATAGAAGGTAGTTACCACTTCCATTCAGAGTATTACACCATCATTTTTTCATTTAGCCTATCTTAGGACTCACTTCTTACATCTCGGATAAAAAAGAAGCATAAAGTGAGCTTTATTCCTCAATTCTTATGCGAGTCATAGTGGTATGGATTTATGCATGTACATATTAGAGGGTTCAGAAGACAGAGGTTGAAAAAGCCATGCTACTGTAGCAGGTGGTAGGGAACGCCAAACTTGAGCATGTACCTTATACATCTACAAATGAAAGCCGTGTATTGCACAGTCATGTACTGGTTTATGTAAATTGATGCCGCTATTTGTAAAGGGACAAAAACTGATGCTCACAGTACGCTGTCAGGGTCACACGTCGTCAAGAGAACTGTTGATACCTGAAGGAAAATGGCTACGGTTGCAGGTTGATACAAAAATCCTTCAAAATCAAAAATTCAGGAACTTAAACTACAATTTCACAACTTTAGGCTGAATGAAGTAAGTAGCAGCGTATTCAATTAATACTAGATCTGGAAAACCAAGGGTGGTTGGAATTGGAATCGTAAAACAAACATCAATCCGAGATCGGCACATGAAACACGCCTACCTATTTTGAGCGTATGATATATTCTAAAACTGAAATTAGCCTAGGCCTAGCATAATTAGCTTATTTTTAAGCAGCCAACCTATAGCCTATTTTGTTCTTGCCAGCCTAATTTAAGCCTGTTTTGTTTTAGGCAGCCTATCTACAGCCTTACTTGGTTTTATGCGGTCTATAGCCTACTTAAATTTGAATACTCTATTTTCATTTTATAGGTATGTACATCTAAATATCTAAGAAGAGCAAAATTTTGTGTATACTACGAATTCGAGAGAATAAGCATAGGTTGCTTTTTGATTTTAAGCTCAACTAAGGGTCAGCTGGGGACTGAAAACTTGACATGGCGATTCCAATCATTCTCATGCATGTTAGACAAACTTTCACATTGATTATTTTTGTATAAGAAACCACGATGATCTGGTTGATGCAAGTCAAGTTATATGAAGTTACTCGCCACATAATATACAAGTATGTATGTAAAATACCGACCTGTGACCTCAGGTCAAGAGAAACCTAAAATTCTCAGATTTTTGGAGGTCGAAATGCATTTCACAAGGTTTCCCACAACTCGTGGTCACTATATGTAGCAACTACTTGACCACCACCCGCGGATCACCAGCACCACTAAATCTCTGTGGTTAGGCACTCCATAAAGTACAGAATTCCCGGCTTTTTTTGGTCTCCTGGGAAAATTGTTTAGCTTCAAAAATGATACCGATCTAATTACAAAATGTTTATAATTTCAGCTACAGTACTGTCTACTTCACACGCTCTCAACCGAACACTATATTTTCCTCTTTCTATTTCCACTGGGCCTTGTATTCGAATCTTCGATCGCATTACTACTCTAGGTCTTTAATAACTATTTTTTTTATGAAATGATTTTTGCCATTTTCAACGAGTGGTGAAAAACGAAATTTAATTCCCATTCAACCGAGTAAATAAAGGTACAGCAGCGCAGCCTGGCACAATATAAGACCGAATCCAGAACGAAAGTGTTGAAAATAAAGACGTTCTTTGGTCAATTATAACTTTAATGCATAAATATTTTGAAATCAGTTGGCAACTCATTGTGGATCAAAAAATAAAATGTTTAGTATAATGCAATCAATCAAATCGGAAAAATATACATGTCCTTAAAAATACAATTGTGTTCGACGACTTGAACGTTGCCTACTAAGCCTGCATGAACCTATTACATACCTATGTAAGTTAGTCTACCTAGTTCAAATGATACCTGATGAGCCTTGGTTTGGGCTCTACATTGGGGCAAGAGGAACCATCACAAAATATTTCCTGGACTTTATGAAGGATCAGGGTATTCCTCTTTCGCTGCTGATAGAAGATAATATAGTGACAACTGTACTTAAGAAATCAGCCCAAATCTGCACTCATCATTTGTTTTCCAGCACCCCGAACAATTAGCTTTTGTTATTTTCAAAATATTAGTTGTATAATGTACTCAACACACATAAACATCTGCTAAAAATTCTGATTCGTATACTGAGACCGTTGGGCTATCCTCGTTGGAGGACAGTGATGACTTTGTTTTTGTTAATAAAGCTTGTCTTTCTCTCTAGTATTATGCATTTATAATATTTTCATTCCAGCCCAGACTAACTAGTAAGCCCATGTACAGCAAAATAAAGCCTACCTACCTACAGCCTACTAGGATAGGCGCCGATAATAATTAATCCATTTGACTTAGTGCTCCAATGTAAAGACTTGAAGACAAAGTTAGGAAAATAGCAAAATATAAGCGATTAGCAAATGAGGCATAAGACCATCTTAGAATCTTTTATGCAACTGAAAACGTCCTACGTTATTAAATCTACCACACGGTGCTGACAGTTTACACAGGAGCTAAAAACGGTTGCCTAGTATAAATGCTCAACTCTTGTTTTCCCGTTTCCCACAATTACTAGTTGAGTAACAACCTTCGGTGAGCCCATCAATAATTAGAGCTTCTGTCACCCCGCACGGCACTATGGCTGTAAGATTCTCCAGTAGAAGGAAAAGCTAGCCTATGGCTCTCTGCATTAAACAACCAATAAGGATAAACGTTAAAACCACCATCTCGCTTATGAATCAATAAATAGAGAGAGAACTCTTACACATTCGCTGTTCAATTAACTTGGTTTCAACTATCAACAATTTGCTGTACTACCACAAGTGAACAATTACCCTTCAGGGCTGGATTCATGAGTTACAATGTGCAACATACATACCTACATGCATACATAACCACTCCAGCTCCTCCATTTCAACCTTTGTGAACACAGCTGTTACGGACAGGTTTTGGAAGTAATCTGGCTTCTGTACATAGGTACATACCTATCATATGTATAGGCAATTCACAATTTCAAACTGGAAATTGTTAAGCTACTAAATTTTTCAAAAAGGTAAACTTAAAATACTTGCATAAAGAAAAATAATAGGTCTCCAAATTTACCTTGTTCACAGAAGTCATATTTATAATTCACTGCTCACGAGAATCCATGCCATGATAAATATTGGTTATTATCGCACACTGTTCTCAATGCACGTACAGTCATGTACCTACATTTCCATGCAAGTAGGTACCTACTTATTTTAACTGAAAATATAACCTAAAAACGTGTAGGGATTCCTTTGGATAGAGAAAGAAAATCTAACCTCTAAATGAACCTCTTTGTAAGCCCCCATGTTTGCGATCTCATTCAACTTTTATTGTAGTTGAATTCTGCTTTTTCTCCAGTTTTTTTTTGCATACAAAGTTTTTTCGACGAGGCCAACGATATGCAGTTGTGCAATTTATGAGCTGCAAGTATCATATGTTTGCTAACACGTTCATCGTATGTATTATTATTACTCTTCCGTCATTCCGCAGTTGTGTTAGCACTTGCACTTGTGCATGCTGGGTTAACGTGATAGTCGAGAGCCATCGTTGTTCACAATGAGCCGCTCTGCAAGTCTTGGTTCAGCTCCGTTATTTATGTAAGTAGTACATAAATAGGTCCTTTGCTTTTACAGGTATTTATTCCACAATAAAAACACAATCATGATCAATGATGAGCTGATTCTAGAGCTTCGAGCTATTCCAGGAATAATCCACACCACCGCTGCTTTCCTGCTAAGCAATGTAGGTGGGTAGGTAAGGAAGGGTAGGTGCACGACTTACAAAACGAACGCTTATGTACAACTCATCATGGGAAAACTTTGCAGTTAAACAATGATTCCTTCTCAGTGCCTGGCATATTAATAATTATGATTACAAATTGGTTCCTCATTCGATTTGAAATGGTGATATTGAAAACTGACTCTAAAGACTTTCAGAAATATTGCATGGTACTCTCTCCATCAGTCT
>JAQFZC010000660.1:0-43711 GCA_034695205.1 Dicyrtoma fusca | reverse complement strand
ATTCGCGGTTTACCATGGCTGGCAACCATTGGGTAAAAGTGCAGGTACTTAACGAGCTAACCCGCAAGCTGGCCCGTCCCGACAGTAGCCGTCCCGACAGTAGCTTTATCTTCTATATTTACGGGGTTGAGTAAAATCTGTAACCCCGACAGTGAAGTAGTTAAATCAATATTTTGCAATAAATTGGTCTTATTTTTTTAAAGGATTTTCTAATGCATCTGACATGACATTGGCTGGACATTGACGTCTGCAAAAAGCCAGCCAAACGTTCACCGGATAACAAGGTAAAGTTAAAGGTCATATGAAAGGTTCAAAATAAGCGGGAATGTTCCGCTGGCGGGTGTGTAAAGGTCAAGCATGGGAATGCCATTAAACAAGGCCCGGCGTTAATAATATTACTAAGGATTAACGCTGTCCCCGAAAAACTATTCCGTCATGTACGGTATTTGATTTTCTAAAAGATGAAACTGCCAACAGAAAAGTGGCCAACAGTTCCACAACTTTATTGAACAACCTTTTAGGATTTTCTCTATTGTCTGAAAATAATTTAAAACAATAGAATTGCTAATAGAAAAAATGCAATGCCATGGTATGGTATGTGTAAAGTCATAGGATGTCAGTAGATGAACCGTATGGGATTTGGGCGCATAGGTCGGACCGATATTGTAGAAGCTGGTGCAGAGTTATTGTTAGTGAATTTGCCGTATGCCATTCCCAATGGAACGAATGGTTTTCGGAGGCTTCAGCCTCCTTTTAACTGATTTGCAGTTGATATTTTGAGTTTTCTCACTTGACGCAAACCTCCCACTGATTCACATTCCGAGCATTCTCTACTGCCCGACCGCGTTGGGATTGATTGTGAGTTGGAAGCGTCTGCTGCCTATTTCAACGGCTTAGAATGAGAAAACAATATTTCAAAGTATTTCCTTAGAACTCCCGCTCCTTAGGAGGTTCCGGCCTACTTTTGGCGTGAACTGACTTAAAGCATTTGTGGACGTCAGAATTAGTAATCTATCATCATGCATGAGTCCACTGTCTACAGCACCATTATCATTATTGTCTTTTTGTCTTCTATCTTTACTTTCCTAAAATCAACGAAAGTTCAAAAGTTCTTCCATGAATCATAACTTATAATAAAATATTTGACATTTTCATGAGCTTATAAAGTCAATTCAAAGCAGTTCCTAAGCATTTACCGTAAATTTGCTACTAGTAGCCCATCCCAGGAAGTTATTCATGGAACTATGTACATACTGTAGCTCTCAGCCAGATAGATTTTTGCTGAAAGTTTTTCCAAAATGAACGTATGTAAATGTAATTGATTTAACGCCAAAATCCACACCTCGAATTCACGCTGATTGCAATGGTCGCACTGATCCATGACTGCTTCGATGGAAGCACTAATGCGTCTTCTGTGCATTGTTTTCGTAAGAAACCTATGCGAACCTTTAACAGCCGAAACACTAATACAATACAATATTTTAGAATTAGCTTACCGTCTTCATTTTTAGCTAACTTTGTGAAACTGTAATTTATCTACAAATTGTTAATCAAAATGCGTTACTTTTTGTCATTTTCACTCTGTTCGCACCGTATACAGCAGCCATCTTTTAGTCCTAAAAAGTTGGAAAATGTAATTAGTTGAATGAAATTTTTAATTTTTATTGAATCATAATGGGCTTTAATTTACGGTTTCGTTAAAGATATTTTAAGACAAAGTAAGGAAAAGATAGCGCAAAAACGGATTGTTAAAATCGAATTACTTTAAAGACATGGGCATTTCCCCATAAATCGTCAAAACTACGTCATAGAAATGAAAAACCTTGTTTCTTGATTCAATAAAATTATTGAACCACCGCACCGATCTTGATAAAAAATATTTATAGGCACCCACAAAGTTTTTCAAATTTTCAAAGGCCAACTTCGCTTATTTCTTTTAAACCGTATAAAGTATATTTATGTACGCACATTTACAGAAAGTTTGTAAAGGCGTGTTTTCCAAAAGTCATGAAATCTTAATAATTCGTTTTAGCAATACATTCTTTGTCGTTTTGTTTTTAAAATTCTTACTAAAATGGAAGAAAGCTGTTTGGAAGCCATTGCCGTAGAACTCAAAAGAGAAGAACATGAGATGCAATACGGTGTATAGTTACTCTTTAGATACGGCGCGCCAGTATCAGAACTAATCAGAAGCCATTGCAGACATTAATATTCCCGGAATATGTTTCTTTCAAATACAGTTCGCTTTATATTACGACATTTAGTGGAATCTAAATAGGTAGCAAAAGGCTTCCTCGTATAATCCTGCAATCGCGGAATGCCGCTAAAAATAGCAAACAAGTTTATTTACTGAATTGCATTCGTTGATATTATCGGGAGCTATTAAATTGGCAGTGAGAAGCCGAGAAAGAGGCATACACTTATGCCCACTAAATGCTTTATGAGTTATTACGAAAGGATGCCGATGCTAGCATACAGTACAATCGACTTCTACCCGGGTGTTTTGCTCTTAGACGGGAATTGTGTAGGTGTAGTTTAGGCAGTGAACCTGGACACGCTTGCATAATAAATGCCATTACACGGAGAACGAGAACCAGCCACGGTATCAATCGTCTGTGATGAAGCAATGTCAGAATTTTACTTCCTTTAATTGGCGT
Organism: Dicyrtoma fusca; assembly: GCA_034695205.1. NCBI lineage: Eukaryota > Metazoa > Arthropoda > Collembola > Symphypleona > Dicyrtomidae > Dicyrtoma > Dicyrtoma fusca. The sequence continues at coordinate 41,054 of JAQFZC010000660.1, read as the reverse complement.
CTCACTGCAAACGGTATTTATGTACATAGTTTTGGCAGTGGGTAAACTGCGCTTTCGATGGCTTCTAAATATAATGCAAAGAAATGGATCTATTTTTTTAAATGGTGGCAAAGGCGCTTTTGCTTGTGTTGAAAATGTGTGAAGACCCGTTGTTTTTTAAATGGTGGAAAAGGCGTTTTGTTTATTTTTAAAATGTTTAAGTTTAAAACGTGATGTAGCTTTTCTGAAAAGGTACGCCAAATGTGTTACAGAAATACAGGCTGCCTTCGTCTGCATATTCTATACCTTTTTGGAATGTAGTTGAAACTCGCGATTGGCTTGGGTTTTCTATTCGGAGAAAGGTCGTTTTGCTTCTTCATTAGAGGTACATACATTGGTTGAGTAGAAACCTGTGAGATTAGGTAGTTGTGTTACACTATTTCGGACTATTTCTGTCGGTCAGTACGGTAGTTGCAATACAAATACGGTATTTAAGGTCAGAAATGAATTCAAAATGTAGGAATAATTTTAAAGGCTGTGTTTCTGCCTACGAGAACCAAACCAGAACTCTTATTCACTATACTCTATATTGATATCCCAATTGTGGTGGAATTCTTAGAGGAGGCGGAACGAGCGTGCCTGTCGCAATAGGTATATCTTCTGGAATGGAGGCGATAGGCAGAACGTAAGTCGGTAAAGTGTATTAAGTGTGGACTACGGCGGAATGAAGGAATGATTTTTATATCATATTCATTATGGAAATATCTACACCGCAATAATGGAATGGCAATGCAATGGCAGTCAGTAATCATAGGAAACATGTCATGAAATAAAACCAAGTGGACAGAGCTTGACATTTACACCTTTACTTCCCTACCTAAAAGCCTCTGTCTGCTTTTCCTTCGATACTTTGCTTTGGCTTGCTTTGGATTTAGAATTCCATTGGGATGGCAGCAGCGTTCCCATGCAGCCATAGACCAAGAAGGCCACCCCAACGCTGTCACCAAAAATTCGAATAGGTACATAATTTTAGCATTAAAATTGGTTTTCATTAATTGGCCAGTTCAACGACAGTTTGATAGCTTCAAAATGATCGAAACCTGTTCAGCAATACTTTTGAAATCGAATATTTTCAAAACTGCTTTGGAAAATTGACCGATTACACATGTACAAAGTCAAACCTTATTAAAACAAAACAAAGCTGACGCCGTCCTCCAAAGAGGGTAGCCCAACGGACTTACGTTCCATAATTAATAAGACATATTTTCAAAATTCTTATTCAAAATTGGTATGTGCTCTTAAAGAATGGGTTTTAAATAGAAACATTTTCAAAATGAGGTTGCTTAAAAATCTTTCTTTATGTTTCGAAAACAACATTTGTACTTTGAGCTAAAATGTAATGTGAAAATTGTTACCTGGTCTCCATATAGAATCTCTGTATACAGCCTAGTGACACAGGAACGTGCAGAGGCCTGACTCTGGTTCAAGCTGTTTGCTCAGTGAAGAACGTAATACTTTAGAGCCAGTGCAGCCCAGTATGATACTAAGATACAGGTAGTAAGTAAGGTGGGAAGCTTTTATTACTGCTTGTACATTATATATCGCTATTGCACGTAGAATGCACGTCGAGAAACATACGACGCGCTCTCCACTCCTCCTCCACAGAAGAAGTTTGGGGGCAAAAGGTACGTAAATGTGGTGGAGTTGGAAACTTTTGGAGCATTTGTTGGAGAGCCAGCTAGTCGACTAGAGACCCTCAGTTCGTCTCCTTGTCCACTCTTTAAAGCACTTAGTCTTGGTTGCCTTCCTTTGCGTCAATGAATTTCCCAAAGCAAACTACCAACCGCTCATTACTCACTACTACGTCACGTCCATAGTTTCAATCCATTTATTATTATAGAATCCCCAAAGAGTGAAACAAAGCCAGACCCACAACAATACGAACGTTTATTCTCGAGCTGCTTTATGAGAGGGCTCTCTCTCTCTCTCTCTCGGGCTTTATCAGTAGTGTTGTTAGTGTTTATTGCCTTCCTTTTGGAAATTTCGGAGATTTCGGTATTTTAGTGACTTTTACTCCCAAAGCTTTCTCACATGGTCAGCTCAACTTCAACATTCAAAGCTAGGCAATACATTCATAGTCCGGACTCCGGAATACCAAGTGCGTGAACGCGGGAGTGCACAGTGCAAGCAGTGCCACTCATTGCCTATTAAACGGATTGTGAACGCCAGCAACAGCAAGGACGGAAGGAAAGTGCCAGTGGAAGTGCCATTAAAAGTGAATAATATTTTAATACATAAATACATAGAACAAATAGCACGCAAATACATAGTGTATCACTGGTATATGTTATACAGCACCTAAGTTGGCTCGCATTGTGACATGCAGGTGAGGCGTGACTAATTTATTTTGAAAGTAAAGTGATGACCAGTTCGGTCTCGTGACGAATTTTATCCAGTCAATACTTTCAGATGACGAATATACAATGCCGAAGAATATACGGAATAGTGAAAAAAACGCCTATAAAGTGAGTACATAGCTTTATTTTCTGCGCCTGTATTTATCATTGTAATCTTTGTATTTTGTTTACGGTTAGAATATTAGTTTGAGTACATAGTGAAAAATTAGTTTATTTGAAAATTTACCTTAGTTTGAAAACTTTTCTTTATGCATGTGTCATATTAGTACTGTCACACATTTAACATCTGACATTATTATTTACAGACGGAATATGTTTTACACGACACTGACTCCTTTCTTTTTTCTCTTATATACATAGGTAATAGAGTAAGGAGTCTTTCAAATATCACGTCATAGGATTTGGGTTGACAAAATGCCTGGAAAAATTCCAAAATTAGTAGTGTTTTCAAAAAGTGTAAAACTATAATAGGTGCATAATCGGCCTTTTCAAAAAATTCTAAACTTTTTGAACCTTTTTGAAACAATTAATTAACGCATCTCAAAATACTCATTTCTATGACGTCAGAGTTGAAGGGCTCTTAAAGAGTAAAGACCGTCTACTGTGACGGTATGGGTTGATTGTTAATACACTCCGTTTACTGATTCATGTCACATTATGCTATACATAAGTTGAGACAAAAATTTGCGTACAAATACAAACGAAGCTTATCCATGGAATAGTAATAATACACTTGAGATGGATAAAGAATACGAAATTTATGAATATGGAAAAATAAATCGAAGGTTGTTTATGTTTTTTATCAAAGGAGTTGAATTCAATTCTTCTCTTACTACGCGTTCCGTTTCCAAATCTACATATGTACATAGAGCATGCCGTCATGCTCTCTACATAAACTGCTTCTGTATTCCATTTCCATTTCCGTCTGTGGCTGCCAACGTCAACCGTTGACGTCTATTCTTCCAAATTATATGCCCCTAGATTAATTGTAAGAGTACTTATAAATGAAGATAGCGAAGGTACGCAGACGTGCGTATTCAATTTTTCAACACTGCATTACGAAGAAGAAGAGACCATTTTCAAGCACATCAACTAATGATAATAACTAATCCCTCCAGTGCCAGACTATCTGGGAGAGACGTGAACAGTCAAGACATTTGATATACGCGTAGCAGTGCATTTATTGCGTAGGTATGGCATGCTACATCTTACAGATATAAAATCCCAGTGTTTGTTGCAAATTGTGGAACCTTGCAAATATGACGTCATAGAATTTTGGATTAAAAACCTGCTTTAAAACAAGGCAAACTGCAAAAAATGATATATATTAAAAAACATTTCTACTTTTCTACATATGTATTCGCTATTGGAGAGTCCCGTACTTCACTGCACTGGGAAGTTCGAGTCCTCACCGTATTCCTGCAATTATTTTTCCGCGCATTGTCAATTTACTGTTGGTATTACCATCGTTCGTCGATTTGTACGTCCACGATTTGTACGATTACAGGCCCACAAAACATCATTTGCTACCAATTACCTAAATAATGTAGTTCTCTCCTAATTTTGTATTCCAATCACTGTTATCAAAAATAGAATGGCATTGACTGCACAATCTTTTTTTATGCTGCGTACAATCTGGGTCCAAAATTCTAGGTAATCAATTCAGTAGATTCATGCGAAGTCAGCCTAAATTCCTAAACTAACTTCATAAGTATTGCTAACATTGTTACTACCACAGTGTCATTCTGTTTCACTGAAGTCCGTTTAAAAGGAAAGTCAAAAGAAAACAAGAAGACGACAGCGAAGATATCTACATAACAACTAGTTTACATTTATAGACGGAAACTTATATATTTGTGTACTCCTGATTACTTCCGGTATTAATTGAGTAGACTTCTCATTGTTTTTTCATTTGTTGTACGGATAAATGTACTATTTTAAGATTTCCTGTGCCCCGAAAAAATGTGTAAAACCTAAAAATATTTACTTTTCAGTCAATTTACATGCACCAGTTAGGTTTGTTGAATTAAAACCACTTTTAACCATTTAAGCCAGTTATAGCCATGGCTTAAGCTTTAGCCAAACTTCGAGGCAAGAGTGGCTTTTGCACATCCTTGCTAGCTAGAGACCATGTATAATTATTAGTTTCACAATAGGCTTCGAACTCAAAGGACGGATTAAGGAAAAAACCAGAGAAAAGCTATCTGTAAAGGCGCAACAATTACAATATTACCAGGTAAAAGATATATTTATTATTACCAGTATTTGAAATACTGATAGGTAGTAAAGGTAATTTGACGGCTTAGGAAATTGCTGAAGGGTTAAATATATCTAAAGAAAAAATAGTTGCGGGAGAGACTTGGTTCAACAAGCTTGGCCACCAAGACAAAATGACAATTTTTTTTCGTAAAAAGGTTATATTATGTATATGTAAGGGAAATCTGAGCAATCGTTAAGTATGAGCGTGCATATTGTTTACAGTTCAGTGGGAAATAAGAAAGCGCTGTATTTACTTTTTTTAAATAAAAATCCATTGGAGACTTGATACTTTATGTTATTGTGGTGGTTAAGCGTAATGCCTGCAGCCGATCGTTGTTGGGTTGGCTGGATGTTGGATTTACTCTTTACACTAATGCCTTGTTTATTCTACTTAAGCTTTATTTCTTTTTCACACAAACAGTAATTGCCTAGACCTTTGTATCCCTCTATTTGTATGGTGCAAAGAGTTATTACGATTGTTATTATTTTCTGTATAAATTCTTAATCATCTCACCTTGTCATTTAAGATGATGATCTTGATTCTAATATAGGTAATATGGCAACGATGGGAGCTACTGATCAATCCTTATCTTATCGAATGACAACAGATTATCTCGAATACGCATAAAAAGTTAATTGTCGACTTTAATTGTTATAGCGTCAACTTCAGCAGCGGTTTCAGCTGCACTAAAATTTGCAGTTTATGATCCAACTGTGTAATATACGGCCTATGCACATAATATAATGAGTATACACGTAGTACTAATGTATTACTGATTTTACCTTTTCTGTGTTAGGAAGGTAAAGTTGATGCTTGAGGTAACATAATATACTAAAAAAAATACAAATCATCTTTATGAGATATTGAGCTATCTGTACAGCGTCCCTTTAAGTAATGCAGTCCGTCAGTTTGCCAAGGTTTTATTGTGCAGTAATAAAATTAGTATTGAGTAAGAGAAAAATGTAAAGGATGTTTTTTTAGTTGTTTATACAGTAATTCCACGCCTTTTTATAGACACATGCCTCGATACATGTAAGATTTTTTTAACGTCTTTGTTTTTGTTTTTATTTTCGTATCTGCAGGGAAGATATTTATTGTTATTTTGTGGAGAGATTCGTGGAAGTCTAGATGAGTAGTGCATGACGTATGTGCACGAGGGACGACATAACACTGGATAAATAAACTAACTCGCCTGTGTGAAATGCCAAGTTTCAATCAATTTCACTTGCAGGTTACTTTTCTAATCCTGAGATTTATTCCCTTTTAAGAAGGTATCGCCGTATAGTATGTATATATGTATATCAGCAATGTACTAATTGTAAGGTTTGAATTGTAATATTGTGAATGAGGCCAGTAGGCTAATTTGATTTGTCATGAATGAACGAACTTACGACAAATCTCGGCCAAACGGCCCATAGTATACCATAGTAGTGTAGCCAAAGACTAAACGGTTATTTTAAATTCTAAAATTCTTTTTACTCCAAATAAATCGAAGGATCGCAAGAGCAAGCAGGTACCTGCGCAAAGACTAAAACGTAAAACAGGAAAATTCTTAAATTAATATTTGGACCGTTAAAACAACCGGTAAAACAACTCTAGCCATTCTAATCAGCTACGTAAGATAGACGGTGTCACTTTGGCAACTCCTATTACAGCATCAGTGAAATAAAACTACTTCTAACTCTTTTTCAAGAGGTGTATTTGTTTTTACTTTAAATTTTTTATTTATTTGTTTATGAAATCGTGTTCCACACTCAAAACGGAAAGTTTTGGCCAAAGTTTTTAATTACTCTGCTATAAGAGATCCGAGCCGAGCTGGTAAAAGTATCATTCTCTGAGTTGAGTGCTACAAGGAACTTCACAATATTTAAATAAAACTTTCGGCATAGTGTAAGTGTATATACCATAAATCCTGGTGCGTAAATGTGCCTAGGTACGGTACGCCTACCCACTAATTTAATTTGATCGTGAGGACAAATCTACTGGCACAAGAATTGCATGGAGTAGAATACTGCAACGTAGCTTTTATGTGTAGACTGCAACATTACATTGATATCACCTTTCTTACATATTGAGGGCAGTACAAGTCCAGGTATTTTTTTATCTGTCTGATTACTCATATTTTATTTCAATACAAACGAGTCCAAAAAATGTAGCCTTGAGTCAGGGCAGGATACACAGAGTTGTATAGAAAGGCAGTAGTTCCTTTTTAGAGAAAGACGAATAAAAATTTAATAGTCAAGTCATTGGAAGTAACTGAATTTCTGCAAGGATTTGAACAAGGGGTTCATGATAGGAAGCCCAGAAATGGCTGAGTGATTATATATTGGGTGGATTCTGTAGAGCTCTTTGAGTTTTTTAATTCATTGTAATTACATGCATTTAATTTTAAATAACATCATCAACGCTCGAAAAAATGCCGTCCGATGCCAAAGCATACCCTCGGCGTGCTTGGACTTGGAGTTAAACGAGCCACAAGATAATTACGTGCACACATAATCCGTAATGTCCATTTACCATTTCATAGTCAGTTCCATAGTTCCATTGTGTAAGACTACGAATGGAGTATGAAATGCGAAGCTAACAGAAAAACTTGTGAGAAATTGTTGCATAGAAATCACATGGACACCAATAACTCTCATGAATGCATATTTATGCATGGTCTCCCTTCCTATGCAGATTATCATGTCCAATTAAATAAATAATAAAACGTTCTTTGACTAGAAACTCAAGAATTTCGTCACAATACAGAATTTAGAAGGAGCTATTTATACTTTATAATAAATTACGTGAGTTCTTTATCAAACTACACGAGTTGAGTCAGGTCCCATGGGAAGAAATGAAAGAAGCGGATAATTAGACATACATTACTGCTTTTCAAAGAATAAGACCAACTATACTAACAAAACAAAGTCATCACTGTCCTCCAAGGAGGACAGTCTAACGTGTACTCATATCTAAGAATATTTATCAAAATATTCTACAATAATATATTTTCCGAGTCCAGCTCACAAACTAACGTGCGTATTTTATGTCTGAATACAGATTCCCCAATTTATCGCGTTTCTGCTGTTGTAAATGTCCATTGGCCATAATACTTATTTAAGTAATAACAGTAACTAGTAATGGCGGAGTGAATACATAGAACTGTATCATGTTAGCAAGTAAATGATCCAGAAGCTGAAAGAATGTGTGCAGGCAATTAGGTAGATAATATTGAAGGCTAATTGAAACTAGTTGAGAGGTTGAGAGCATGTAGGTAATGACAATCATGATATGCTTACCTACTTGACTGCACTGAAACCGCAATAGAGGCTAAAGGCTATACCGCAAGGAAGTTCCTACGCTCATTCATGTTTTTTCGCAGGTACGTGCCCATGTTATTTGTTCACAATTACAGGGTGAAGGTGAAGGGGAACTCTGGTGGCCGAAAATCATTTGAGTAAAGGCCACTTGGTACCGGTATACGAAGAACACTAGTTTACGCACATAAAAGTTTCTTGCGATTAGGCTAAACTTTATCTCCAGAGTTGATAGGACAGAAATAATGAATACGTCGTTGAGCTATCATACACAAGTACCTATGCACATGGGCATACAAGTTCGACTTGCTCCTTCGGTCAACAGTCCATTGTGCGCCAAGAGTAGTGGGAACATTAAATAACAATTATTATTGATAGGATGATAGCATCGTTTTTAGATCACCAGCACTATGCCTGCTAAAATGTAAGATGGGGCAAAATCGTCTATGAAGGAAATCCGTCGCAGTGCAGTGTGACAAGATAATACACCTCATTGAAAGCGTTTGATTCACTTTCAATGATTACACAATATTAAAACAATTATTAAAAAAATTACCACCATTTTGCTTATTAAAAAACAATACTACTTACCCGTTGTTCCTAAACCTTTTTCTAAACGAAGTTCATCTGCCAGTACTAACCAGAGAGTGGAACCATTTTAAACACATATAGCTGACAGTAGAGATACTGTAATATTAAATGAATATAGATACGCTAAATACCTCTATTCGTTTTAAACTTTCAGTACCCTCTGTTATAATTTAAAAGTCATAAGAAAGCTAACCTTAAAAACCAAATTACACTTTTCCCATACTGGTTTCATACTGCGACAGATTTCCTTCATAGACCGTTTTGCCCCATAAACGGTTATACCTCTTCTTACATTATACCGGGGATGAAATAGCATTCTTGCGTAAGTCTATATAGACCCCATTCAAAATAATTGTCACGCAAGTCCAGCACCCCCTTAATGTCATTTTGACGTAAGTTCTAACAGCCAACTTTCAACCGCTGTTTACAAAAAGTGTAAATATCATTTTAGCACATTGCTTGAACTGTAAAAACCAGTTATTCTATTTTTAAAATGCGTGCAAATAGCAGTTTTGCTATGTTTAAAAAGGGAAACCAGTGTTATTATTTGTTACAATGCTATTTACACTTTTTAAAAAAACCTAAAAAGTTGATTGTTAAACTTTGCGTCTAAATGACATTACGGGGACGTTGGACGACCGTGTTAATGCTTTTAAGCTGGGACTGGACTTAGGCCACTTCTAATGCTAGGCTAATGCTTCTTCACCCACGATATGCATGTAGGTTAGAATTTTTGAAACTAGTATGTTGTGTGGCTACTATGTGTAACTATAGCACTATCTTAACTTGGCCTTCAGTCTTGACAGGTTTCTACAGTACTCGAATTGCATCGCTCATTCCTTCAAGAAGTTGCACTATTCAAAATAGAACCTAGAAAGAAGTTTAATGTTGTTCGTTGGAAGGACTGTAGCTGAAGTCGGAGGATTGCATGGCGTTACAAGTGTGCTATCATTATTGTACAAGCAACATACATAACAACGACAGGTAGACAGACGGCAGAGCGACTAGAGAAGGGCATTGCAGTGTTAACTCAAAACAGATCTCACTAGTCAGATTTCCCCAATTATTGATACAATTGAGTTTTTTCCTGTGGATAATCCAGCGCCAGTGCCAGCCCAGACATGTACCTACGTAGGAACGTACGTAGGTGCAGAGGTAGCAGGCTGGGAGTACAGGGGCTAGTGCAGATGGATGCCATGGCGTTATGTGCCAAGTTCTTGGAAAGCTGAACAAGTTTGAGTTCAGTCTTGACGTGAAACAAATTATGTATTCAAAATACAAGTCTCATGACGTCCTTATGCTCTTATTGCTCATGATTACATTTGATCGGTGCTGGCTAATTGGACACGTGGATCTAGCTCCTTTTCTTCGTCTTCCTGCCCCATAGTTACTTTGAGTTTACTGCAGTGGACATTCTTGTTGCTTCGATCAACTATCAGTACTGCTATCTTCACTCCTTTGCTACAGATGCTCTGCGCAGACGACCGATACTGATACTTTAACGCATACACATCTTCTACTCATTAAGTTCAGTGATTTAGAAATTATGCCATCGTCTTGAACTAGAATTCTTAACCTTAGGAACCTTCTAAATATGACGTCACATTACGTTGGTTGGGAAATGCTTTGAAACAAAAAAAATGTTAGATAATAACATTTCAAAAATAATACGACCTTTAAAAAAAGCAAAATCTAAATTTTAGGTTTCATAAAAGTGCAAAATGATGATGATATACCTATGATATTTTAGTGTTTAAAGAAGCAATTTGTATAATAAAACAGTCATTCTTGCAAAACCCCTAGCAACCACACTGAGGGTAGAGCAGATTTTGAGTGAGTGATATAATAGAATAAAATATGGAATAATGGAATGCCTTATGGGCATGAAATTGTTGCACAGGTTGCTGTAGCGTCATCATCATCGTCATCGTAGATGTGATCTGAATTGTTGAACTAAGCCCATGGTTGGGGTACCTCTCTTCAAGTGCTTAGCATATCATTGACTTTGCGTTGCAATGCAGAGCTGGCTGGTTTTGGTGCTGGTGGGTGTTGCTTATGACTGTGGGACTGAGGCTCTTATTTTATTTCATTTTATGCTATTTAATTGTGTATCTAGTAGTAAGCACGTAGTAGGGAAGTGAGATGACGAGATGAGTGTGAAGGTGCTGCAGTAGGAATTATTGTAGAATTTTATCTGAGCAACCTGCACAGCAAATACACACTTGACTCGTTAGCTATACATGGATTTTTACTAAAGTTGTCTCTGTCTCTATTTCTCTAAGTAATAGAACTTCATCCTTGAAGGGCGGATCCAATTTTTCCCAGAGTTTCATGGAATAGCAGGATTTTTATTTAAAAACTTTATTCACTTCACCATTGCAATAGACTTGTGGAGATATTATGAGGTGGCTATGGACAAGAAATGCGAATTACATGAGAAGTTCCCACTACACTTAGTTAGTCCTACACTGCTGGAAAACAACGCCATTAATTATTACAGCGACTGCGTCAGTACTCAGGGCAGTGGCATACGTACAATAATAATAATTATGTCTCCATCTCTCATCTTTCTTTCTCATTTTATAGATCAATCAAATTAATTTCCACGTCTTTCATTGTGTAAGTAGAGTTGACCTCTGACCTTCACTCATTTAGTACATACTGTAGCCGCCACCACCTCAATTACTGTTTTTCCTGGGAGGGGTTGTACAGCGCTTTCACTTTTGACCAAGAGTGCGAAATACGTCATTATTTTAATCTAACAGAGAACTCACACTAATAAATCGTAATTGTAGTAACTTATAAACCAAATATCAGCTACGCATTTACATATATGTACAAGTAATATTATGCAAATATATTTCTGCATTGGGTGAACTCTTTAGAACTTTTTTCGTTGTCCAACATAACTGCGCAATACAGCTCAAATATATCTTTTGTTTCGCTTAAAGTGACTCAAAAATATTTCATAGGCTTTGACCACAATCAGAAAGCTTAAACCAATAACTTAAATACCTAATCCAATGTTTTTCCAAGGTTGTTTTCCTGCTTCGGTGTCTCGGCGGATTTTCCAAATTAACAGTCCTAGACGGCATTTAGAACGATAGATACAGACGGGGAACGCATTACTTTTTTTGTTTACTTGTTCGGCCTCTAATTCAGTCAGTATAAATGATATAGATATACGCATATATACGACAGTATCTTGTACGGAGCTTTTAAAATATGGCGTCATAATATTTGAGTTAGGTTAGGTGATTCCAAACAGGCAATGCTTAGTAATTCGATTTTTGAAAGTACGAAACATATTAACATTTTTAGAAGAAAAACTGTGGTACTAAAATTTTCAAAAAGTGTATAATGTGACACAAACACTTTAAAATGTTTCAAGAATGGTATTTAACCACTGAAAAAAGGCAAGACTGGGTAATTACTTATTAGAAAAATGCAAAAAGGTGATATTTGCCTAGTTAAAAAATTCAAAACATGACGCTAACTTTTTTATAAACGTGTAAACTTAATATGTATTTACTCATTTCCAAAAGGTCATCTGTGACATCATTTATGAAAGACCCTTGTCTGTGTACGAGTTACCAGTGCGTAATTATCTGAATTCGTCAGACCTGAGTAAACGACACGATAATGTTTGCAAAAATGCAAATGGCTAACGGAACCCCTCATCAACTTAATGCAGTCAGCTTTCGGCGTGGTGATACATACACAGCTTGCACGTGTCTGCTGCATAGAAAGACATACTGACTTGGACAGATAATATGTGCTTGTGTGACTTGGAATGAAAAATAAAAGGATGATGAAAATGGGCACGGAGCCTTGGCATATACGTACAGATTTTCCTATTTTCCCTTTCCGGTGACTCTGTGTATTACAGACAGGTGGACGTTTCAGTTTGAAGCCAGGGCCTACATTGGGGAATTACTTTTAGGGAAAGAAGGGAAGAAAATAGCTTTTAAGCCATAAAATTATCTATATAATGATTTACATACATGTACCTACGGAGCACCCACATACCAGAGCAAGTTAAATTTCTTTTTATGAATTTATGGTTGTATGGTCTGAATTCAGGTCGTGGAAAGGTAAAGAAAATGACTCACGTCTCATATTTCCCTTCATCTCCATTCCTTTTTACCTCTCGCTTCTCTCCTTTATTGTGCTACTACGTCCAAAAATTTACCCTGCCCTCCTTGTCATGCTGACCAAACATAAAAATATTTTATACTAATAGAACTGGGAGATTCCAGCCTGCACAAAGGAAGCATACCTGGGTACACCTGCACCAGCATACCTCAGCGGAAGGTATTTATAGAGAGGCCCAGTTCCAGTTTATAGCATTGCAAAGGTATTTAGACTAACAGTCCCTTTGAAATCAATCAAAATGATTTCGTGCTTACTTGATTGAGATGGGAATGTTTTACAAAAGTATATTCGTATTTGTGTCCAGCGAACCTGCCGAACCAACCAACGCTGCCTATTTATCTTCAATGTATTTTTTTATACTTGTATTTTTGCTCCTTTCATGATAATATCTTTTCCTTCCACACTGACTTGCCTTCAAATCAGTTGTTTGTTGTTGGAGGCAGTAAATATCAATTTCCTAGTCAGGAGTAATAGTGCAGGAAATATCCTTATAGCCTTTGACGTCAGGGAGCGACAAAGCCTGTTTATGCTCTGCATCTTCGTGTCTGGTGGCTGTGGTCAGAGAGCGCAGAGCAGTAGCAGTCTCCGTATGCTTTATGTCTGGGAAGCATTTGGTAATTGGCCATGCACAATCCTGTGGATTTTTGGATAAACATGCATTGTCAGACGTGGAAATAGCAGCATTCTCATTTTTGAAGCCATTAAGGTTATTGCTCACTGAAAGCAGAGCTGTATCCTATGTCCTAAAATACCGTAAATGTCCCATTAGTTTCCGTGAGAGCTACTTCTATAATTTGAGAGGGCCCACATCGCCTGGCTCAATAAATAAGAGGCTAGTTCATGCATACAAAGTAATAACGCTCTGATACTGATAACTATTTTGAAATAGGCAGGGAACTTGTTTTAAAATCATCGAATTTAACATGTCGAATCGGATTTTGATCGGCCCAAACGTCGTGTCCAGTTGTTTGCGTGACTATTCAAAGACTTACTAATGATACAGCACCAATGCAATGAATGGAATACCTGTGTACCCAAGTGTATGGAATACTAATTAGACTGAAAGACATAAGTTTGTTGGCAAGTCATACAGAATGAAGGAATCCACTCGAAACTGAATTTTTTCAAATCTAGATAAACTACCTATTTCTGTAGTTAACTGGTACATATTAATTTACTGCGGGATATAATTAAATTAGAGTAGATTCTTTTCTACACTAAACTTATACCTTCCAAATATGACGTAATACGATATGGTTTAGAAAAAGCTTTAAGACAATCAAATACCTATATGATAATAACTTTTCAAAAAGCGCATAAACATACAACACTATTGTTAGCACTATTTTGTAGTTAACCTAAAAAACACAGATTAGCCAAACAATTCAAGAACGATATTGTCGGTGAAGGTGCGTTGTGGCGTACATCCCACGCTCGCTTAAAAGAATTGTGACGTACATATATCCAGTAGTGGCTTAGTTGTATTATGATTGTGACGCAATTCCATAAGTCGAAAAAACCCATTCATTTTCTTGCGGAGCCAATCCCAACGTACGCGCATACACAAAAATTGTTGGCTGGACTTGCGCCGCAATGCTTTTAAGACAGAATTGGACTTACGCAACAATTCACCTTCACCGACGGTTGGTATTTTACTGCGCCGAGATGCAAATACTATTGTAGTATCAGGGTAATTCAAATTATTACTCTCTATACGACTCTACACAAAACCTAAAATTTAACTGATAAAAGTGAAAAATGTGAAATATTAGCATTTAAACAAAGTCATTTCTATGACACGGGACACCCTACATACAATAGTCTCAAAGTATACATGTACATTACAACCTTTACAGTAAGCTAACGATTTTTTTCCTGACATGTTGTTTGCAGATAGAAATAGTTGCCGCAATCCTTTGCTTATGCATTCTTCCGCCAAAGTGCTGGGGCTACTCGATTACGTCCTCCTTGGGTCCATCTTTCGAGTACGAGCCCTTCAGTCCCGTGACAGGAGCTTCCCGGATACAGCCCTCAGAGTCCCCCTCGCCAGCACCCAAGCTCATGCTGCCAGCAGTTGGACTTGAGACGCCCCAGGACAGCGGTGGCAGTCAGCAGCCGGGATACAGTCATTATATTTATTCTAGGCAGAGCGATGGGGCCAGCTTTAGGAGGCCCTTCCTCCGTCGTCAAATCCAAGATCAGAGTCAGTACACGTCCGCCCAGCTCCACATAGCCAGTCGCATTCAGTATGAGTCAAGGCTCTTTGACATGACGACGGCCAAACCGCAGCTGGGCTACCGCTCCTTCCCCAGCAGCTACCGCAACCCCAATTACTTTGGCAAGAAGACCAAGGTCAGCGACAGCCGGACGAACGTCAAGCGCTTCTTCCCCAACTTCAGCGGTGATAACGTGGATGTCCTTGCAGCACACGAGTCCATTCTGCGGACACATGTCGAGACGCCCAAGTATAATTCCGCCCTTTTTCCCGCCGCAAATTCAAACCCTGTAACGACCCCCGAGTCCAGAACAGCCCCCGCCACTATCCTGTCCTCTTCCGCCACGGAGCGACCCAGCAGCACCCAACAGATGCAGAGCGATGGCTCCTACTACTCCGCAGGGCTTGACGGAAGTGCCAGCACCAACCACTATCACCTCACCAACAGTGGGGGCCAGCAAACAAGTAACTTGGGCGAAGAAGCGAGATCTTTACAGATCCTTCCTCCAAATTCCCGCCCTCCAGCCAATGTTCCCAATTCCAGCTCCAGTGCTTGGCGTCACTTCAACACTTCCACTCAAGCTGCTTCAACCACCCAAAAAAGCCATGGAAATTCCAGTCATTTCGGAAATGCATCCCTGACCTCCAATTTCTCGTCGGATCGAAGTCGAGAAGTGGAGGAGGAGCCCATTGTTTTCCCCACCACGTTCAATCCAACCCAAAGGACGTACAAGATTCCAATAGACGAGGACCTGTCTGGCTTAAAGAATATCCTCCAGGAAGGGGAAGGCACTGACACACACAGTAAGAAAGAACTCACTAATAGACGAGGTAGCGCACTGCCGGCCAAAGATCTCTTTGGCTCGTCACTCGAGGGAGTTATGGACCTGGACTGTGCGAAATCACTGGGATACTGTGAGAAAGACGCCATTAAAGACAACTATCCCAAGTAACCTTTCTTTCTTCTACACAGCAAACCTTTAACTTTTTTTACTGTTTAACTTGAAAAGTTTTTTTGGACACGTGTAGACGGCAGAAGAAATTAATTATTGTATTCTTTTGTCTAGGGAGTTACTCAACAGCGTTTTGACTAATAGCATCAGTTCAGATTTATTTAAAAAAGTATTTGGAGATGTTGTGGAGGGAAGCGGATTGAAGGTAGTAACTTATTTTATTATTTATACCTAATATCTGCTTTTTGGAATGAATTTCTGCTTAACTATTTTCTAAATTTGTTTTCTTATTTGCAGACCAAGGGTCAAGCATCTGAGGACGTTGTTCTTGCGGGAAGAAATAATATAAACGTTTTAACGCAGGAAACTCAGTTGTGCGTGTCACAGGTCAGCTCTTCATTCATTACGTTTAATTTTTAATTTTTTCGTGAGAACAATTCCATTTCGTTGAGAGCTGAATAACAATTACCTAATTTAATTTTAAATCTTAACACTTTGCTCCTTTAACTTTACACTACGTATATATAACTAATTTCTTTCGCACCCCCCCCCCCCTCCACAGCTCAAACGAGCAAAGTTGCACAATCATGTTATAACGCGTTTGGTAGAGAATTTTATTGCGGATCTAGTAGTTATTCATTTTAAAATCGGTTTACAAAAACGTTATGAACAAAAAGCTAAGACATTGGAAGCGCAGTAAAAATCAACGTAGTCTTTTGCTTATAACGTTTTTGTTTTTAAACCGATTTTAAAAGTGATTACTGTGCTAGAACCGAAAAAAATGCTCTATCAAACACGTTATATTATGAGTTTGCTGGTTTGGGCTGTGGGGGGGGGTAGGGGGCAAGGTTCCTGGGTACCCTGTATAGTATATTACAGCATTCTACCAATGAAGCTGGTGTACATACATGGTATAAGGAAACCTGGGTTTATTTAGCAAACGATTTAATGCACTGCACACTGCTCACCTGCATTTATTGTGTCCTGAAGAGTTAGTTTTAAATGTGCAGATCTATAATTAGGTATTATTGGCAAAAGAACGCAAAAGCGTTTCGTTGAGCATCCACAGAATTTAACACGAGCTTAAGGTTTGTGACAAAACTGACTAATTTTTGTATACTATTACCAAATTTGCAGGAGGTGACGATTTACCCCAGAGTTGCTCGGAATAAGGATGACAAGTGGATGTTTGTTGTGAATCATGACGACTACGTTCAAGGTGTCAAGGTTGAAAAGTGCATGTAAGTTGTTTTGTTTGTCTTGTCAGTTTCGATTAGTTGATTAGCTTGGTTTTGTTCCTAATTTAAAACCAAATTGAATTTCAGGAATGAAGGGGGCGCTTGTCCATTCAGTGAAGGAAATCCATTGGGTTACGAGTCAGTGTGTCGACAGAAGTACATTCTTCGTAAACTAGTGGCACTGAATGACGATGGGAAAACAGCTCTGGATACGTTTAAGCTTCCCTCCTGTTGTGTTTGCTACATTAAGTCAAACTATGTCTCTGATCGCATTGGGGCAGTAAGCAGTGCTTCAAGGACCCCCGCTCTCAGTGATAACGGTGTTAGTGCTTCTTCCCCAGTCAGGGGAAGTCACGCTCAACACGAAGAAATGAATGACAGTCCCGTGGCGTGTGCCGACCGGGTGTCCAGTGCACCGGAGAAGAGTTCCAACAGCACGACCGCACCGCACTTACCTCCGCCTCCCGCGTCCAACTCCTCCGTCGCAGTCAACAAGACACGACGTTGTCTTAAAGCTATTAATATTTAAAGAACCATTATTTAACGTTTATACACACGCGAGTGACTTCACTTCTAAACCCAAGTCACAGATATATTATCTTATTTAATGTATTTAACTATTGCTGTAACCTGGGAAGCTGTTAACCAGTATACAAAGCGTCTGTGAAGAAGCATTGTTGGTTAAGTCCAGTCCCCTAAGTCTCGACAGGTAACTTTTTACCAACGTCCTTGTAAAAAGTGTAACACTTGCTGTCTAAAAATAGTAAAGCTTATGTTAACACTTTTCAAAATATTAAAACTGCTATGTGTACGGTTTTCGAAATGAGTGACACACACTTTTACAAAGACGTGAGTAAAAGATTGATTGTTAGGATTTTCGTGAAAATTAGACAGCAGTGAGACTGGACTTGCATCACAATGCGTCTTCATCGATGATATTACTTGTAGTTTTACTAATCAAAAAATTAACATTAATCACTATACGATTAAAAACTCCATGAAATCGACAACTCCATCAAGTCAAGATCAGACCTACCTAATGCAGTAGTTAATAATTTTGTTTTGGGCTGGAAATATTAATTCAGGTGCTACCTCTTAATACTAGTATGTGGTTTTTGCAAATATGTAGGTACTTAAGTCGCTTAGCGGTATTTCATTGAAGATATAAAATTCTAATGAGGATTCAAAATGAATGCTCCATTACTTAAGGTTGTGTTTGGTTTTTTGTATTTTTGTTTTGGAAAAATCTTTGTGAGCTTTTTATTAGTAAATCCAATTCAATACGAGTTTTTTCGTACAAAAAAAAATATGTAATTAATAACACATTGATTTGAATGATCTAAAATATCATAGGTATGTGAGGTGATTCGTAGTTCCGTGTCAAGTAATAAAATATAAATGCTTTTCCAATGCATTACATTCATTCCTTTATACCCGACACAGTCTTCAATGAATCAAAGACATGTGTGGACCATCCTTGGTTCGATTATGTCGAGCAATTGAACAGTACTACTAAATATTATTTTTGAATTTTGTTTTCTAAACATATTTTGATCTCCTGTACGTAAATTGAGCAAGTTGGTACATACTTGGAGGAAATCTAATCATTTTTTATCCATATACCAGATTGATCGCGTGGTGTTAGAAAGATTGTGTGTACCAAGTACGCTGCGGATGACAATGTAAGTAAGTACATACACTCTTCCAAATCTCATTAAAAAAGAATGTATTTTTCTTTTGGAACACATTGAAAGCCCATTTGGGAGCCATTTAAGCCACTCTGATGTGTACTAAAAGCATTTTTAATGCGTTCAAAATGAAAAATGCATCTTTTTTTGATGAGATTTGGTAGAGTATAGATAGTATTATTGTAGTTTGTAAGTTGTTTTGTTTGAATTACCTACACTTTTAAATGTTAGCAGTTTTGAAAGAATGTTGGTTGTATTAAACTACGGGAGGCAGTACTACTACTTGCTTTCTATGTCATACTACACCTTACAAGTTGACACACGTTCCCTAAGTAGTGTGCACAACGTATGTTCGAATTGTTTGTTGCAGTACTATACTTTTTAGAAAATACGTGTGTGATACTGATGAATCTAGAATATGTATTTGTTGTAAATGGAGCAGCTATTGTTGCAAGGACTGACTTTTACGACACAAACAAAGGCCACTTTGAATTTTCATCGGCTTGTTTTTTTACCGTCTTGTATGAATTAAGGTGCTTGCGATTGCATGTAAGTACATCAATGGTTAATACAAATTACAGATTACTGAATAAAAACATTTCTTGTGAATAGAATTACCAACAGTATGTAAGTACAATTGATTTTTGCGATTCGGTTGTAAAAACCATGCACTTTGCTTTGACTATATAGTACCCAAATCTGAAAAAACTAGGGGAAGGCAAATGCAGGTTCAAGGGCTACTAACGAAAGGATGTAAAAATAAATCAAAAGTCAAGCACTTAATGCTTTTGGTGTTTTCGGAGATTTTCTTAAATCTAAAACAAAATATAATCTAAGTCATTTGCACTAAAGCATAAAAAGACGTCTTATCTCGTTATACTATATACTTAGTAAAAGCTACAACTACATACCAAGAACATTGAATACAATCGATGCAGTTTAAAACATTTATTTGGCGGCGTTATACCCTTATCATATCATTCAGTAATATCTATTTAAGTATTGCATTTCAAATAATTCAAATACCAAAATAATAAATTAAATTTTCTTCTTAATTCTACTATTGCATGTTGAAGTAGAAAGAAAGTTTGCGTAGTAAAAAATACACCAAAATCGGAAAAATTGTAATAAAATTAGACAAATGAATAATTTAGTATTAAAATTATTATTTAAATCTTTATTTAAATCTTGTAATAATTATTTATTTATTAAATTTTTATTATCACTATTTTTTAATAATTTCTATTATCCCACGTTTTCAATAAATTATTATTATTTTCAGTAATAGTTAATAGTAATTTATTATTCTACCGTCAGAATCCCAATAAATATTTTCGAATTACTGTAGGAAGCATCAAATCTGATAATCTGATCGTTTCTCAATTCATTTTTCCATAGACTCATTCTCATACTCATTAGTCTTGAAAATAGAATTTTTCTAACAATAACAATATTTATTATTATTTTAATATTTTATTAGGATAGAAAATTATTATTTTAATTTGAGAGTTTACTTACGTACACCGTACTGCACAAGCACAATATGTACTTCAATAAGCTTAGTTTAAACTAATTTTAGTATAATACTCGCTACGATATAATAATTTATAAAATTAATAACCTTTAAATTTTAATTGTACAGCGTACAAGAGTCATGTAAATTTTATTTCGATTAGATTATTGTTAGTTTTTAGTTTAAATTCTTTAGGTTTAATCTCATTTAAAATAGTTCCAGACAAACTGAAACTGTGAGAGCTTAAAAAACATGGAGAGAATGGCCTACCCAATGTACTGGGGCGTGGACCCATCCCGACGTTTCCAGGCGCCATTTTTTACACCTCAGAATAGAGTAAATCCCAGCCTTAAAAAAAGCCCACCTGTCGTTGAGAAGCAGCCGGCGGAACATTTGGTGCATGCTGCAAACAAAATGACGGAGCACTTGAACAATTTGCTCACCCCATGCGCTGCCATTATGTGCAACTGCACCGAATTTGACGCCGACAAGACCCAGTTCGAAAATAGCTACCAAGCTCTCCAGCAACATTGCCACAATTATTCCGCCAGCGCCAACAATTTCGTTCGCAGCATTAAGAAGCCACCCTTCGACAAGGTCACAAATCCCCAGCCCGTGTTCGACGAAACAAATACCTATGACAATTTAGACGACGACGTCGAGCGACATTTGAATGATTTGCAGCCCATTCCGGCGTACAACTATCCGCAGTATCGTTTGCAGAATAACGTTCCGCGAATGGAAATGATGCCCCAAAAACTGTGCCAAGCACCTCCACCAAACATAGCAAACATTCATAATAAGTACTGTAATTTCCCACGACCAGGACAATCACAAGTGCAGTTCTGTAAAAACAACAGGCAACAACCGCCACCAAACCGAAGATGCTGTCAACCGCCCCCGCCCCCACCCCCGCCAAAACCCTGCAAGTCCCGAGGCGTAGTTTATACAACAGCAAGTAAATTTGATTTTAATAATGCATTCCATCCTCACAAACAATATGAAGTTCAACCACTCTTTGAAGATCGACCTCGAGAGAAGCCGCAGTCGCCGCGTCGAAGGAGACAATCTAGTTCTTTCAATTCTAATCTTCGTCGTGACTTTTGAGCCAAACTCAAGAACGTTTACAAAATTAATGTGCGTTGTCAAACAATAATGTTCAGAGTACAGTAAAATGTAGGGCATAGAGCCATAAAGTAGAAATCCCCATAAAACGTTTTCAAGAAATTTATGCAATTAAAAAACCGTAACCTTCAATCTTAAATTAATTGAATGCATCATTATCACTATTCTGGCAAAATGAACTCAGATCCTTGAGAGACGGTTTAATTCCTCTCATGAACATTTTCCCATTTGCATCCTCATTGTAATTTGCTTGAAGGCAGTATGCCATTCCATTCCAAATTTCGTATATTTTGAAGGGATCCAGTCTAAATAAAAAACAAGTTAATACAACCGAATTCAACATGTTCTCGTATACATAATGAAATCTAATAAATGTTTTTCAAAAATTTCCCCGTCCCACCCGTTAATCTACCCGTTTTCAACTGATGGCTGCGAAGAGCTACTGATATGATCTTGAGGTTTTGTCGTTTCACTTCCTTTTGTTTGTTTTTGGTCTGGAAAATTTACAACTATTGGATTTTTGGGTTTTTCAACATTATTGCCCCCAGCCTCGTCGACATCGCGCCTGCGCCTGTAATAGAATCAACCCAGGATGGGAAAATAATTCAAATCCTGGACAAAAAATGCTTTGCAATTCATTTTTAGACGCACTACAAATAACTTGGTTCACCTAATACGCCAGGGAATGCCAAAGCCTTTATTCCTCGATGACTGAAATGGTCGTTCATATTTGAGTCCTTCGTCCCCGAAGATAAACGTGTCTTCGTTGCTACGCATTCCATCGTAGACTTTCAATTCAGAATTCACCCAATGTTTTCTTTTGCTGCTTTCGCCGTGTTGGGAGTACCTCTTTGATTGCACAACAACATTTGTTCCCGAATATGTTGGGACCACCAACTCCGGTTTTGAAATCCAGTCCGGATAATAACAGCTGTTATGGACGGCTGCTTTAAGCTTATCATAATTGTACATGATGACTTTGTAGTTGCCGTAGGGTAGAAGTCCCGCGTAGGTGTCGACTCCTTTCAGTGCAGAAAACCTGAACGATTTAAGTAGGTAGGCACTTGAATTATAATCTATGTAAATCAAAGTAAAAAGCAATTAAAATCTTACCAGCGTTTCTGAATGCGTTCGTTTCTAAACAAGTTCTTCATGTACACGAACAGTCTGTGATGCTCGTTGACGCCGTCTGGTGTAAAATGAGGATAGCAGTGGCAAAGGGCGATGTCAATGAAATTCCATGCTGACTCAACGACCACATCATTCGTGTGAGTGTGGAAGGAGTTTCCAGAAGGCGGAAGTCTCTCTAAATTCAGATATTTTTTTGTGCCGTCCTCGTTTTCAACTTCAAGGTGTTTAAACTGAAAAATGAATCCATGTTTAAGTAAGGAAAAGCATTGAAAATTAAATTTTACTGTCAGCAATGCCAGTATATTGTGATATTTTGTTTCAGATATGAAGTTTAAATTTAAAAAACAACTAACAATTAATGGGCAGCCAACCCCAATTGCACTTATTTTCTTGGCGTTTCCTCGACATTTGAGCAGAGCCTCCGTAATGATTTGCAGAGTCGGTTCATTCATCTCTGACAGATCGTCTGGTAAATTTCGGAACAAGTAACCAAACAGCTGAACCACATCATCAAAGAAACCCGGAGCTATGAGTTCCTTTGGCGTCAATTCTTTCACAACTTGAGCGGCGCTTTGAATAATTTTGTACCACATGGTGTCCGCGTGGTCCTTGAAGGAGCCCATTGATATTTTGTCGTTCACTCTTCCCGTTTCAAAATCAAAATTTCCAGTGTATTCCAGATCTATTAGAATTTTGAACTTGGAAAGGACGACGGCTTCCTCTACGTACGAATTCCAATTCTGTTACGTGTAGAAAATTCATCACTTTATTTAATTTCATACACACATCGAAGTAGTACTACATCTACATCACCATCATCCAATGCAGCGACCTATCTAAAATAATGCTGACGCCTTGCGCCCAAACAGCTTGGGGTAAACTCACAGTGAGCAAAGGATTGATAATTGGATACTTCTTTAACTTCATGGGACTATGCCTTAAGATTTCAGAAACATAATCGTTGACAAAACTGAAAGGTTTTTTCGTGGTTGTGCCGTTGTTATCGTCGGAATTATGGAGAAATCCATCGCTGTAGTCCAGGAGGGGCAGTAAATCGTTATCCAAATGTAGGGAACCATTTCCGTCACTGTTATTGGCGCCAGATAAAGAATTGTTGGCAGCATTTGAAGTCCCGCTGTCGTTGTTAGCAAGGGTTGTATAGTCGTTGGCAGAATTTTCAGGATGCTGGAGTCCATCACTATAGTCCAACAATGGTAAAGAACTGAAGCCCCCTATGGCGACGTAATGTCCACCGTAGCGTTAAAAATCATTTAAGGAATAAAAAAAAGCAAAATTGTAGTGTGACCTATAATTATTTACGATTCTATTTAATTTTGTTTTATTTTTACGAACTTCCTATACCTGGAAGTTGGGGTCCGTCGACGTTGTTTTCATCTTGGACTCCAAGTGTGAGGATGGAGGCAGGGACGCCAGTTTCAACTTCAGCCGTATCACTTCCTGGATCTTCAGTTCTGCCTTCACCATCTGGAGGATGTGCGTCAATGAAATCCAGAACTGGAATATCTTCCTCGTCACTTTCCTCGCTCGAAGGTTCATCCGTGGTCTCTTCGATCTCAGGAAATAGTAATGGAAGCTTAGCCCATCGTTCCGAAGAAAACTGTGCTGGTTCTGAATCTAGGGTCTCAAATTTACAATTCGTTATGCATTTAGATAGGATATGATTTGTTATTTGTTTCGGTACCCGAGTCGATGGCTAGTTGATAATTTGGTTTATGGTATTTAACACTGAAGGGTACATTTTATTGAAATCACTAATTAATATGCAAAATGACGCGTGTCCTTTTTACTGCTTACAAGTACATTGGCCCGCTTGGAAATACGTAAAGATGGAAAATGAGGCTCATCGTGGAAAAGGACCAACATGTTTCCATTTTATTGTAACATATACAAGCAAATTTGACTATAGAAATGTTTTTCACAAAACAAATGCTACTTGTGTTTTTCCAGGTTTTAAAAAGTATAAAGTGTCTCCATATTTTGAAAAAGTGTAAATTAAACTATTTAGTTCAAAAAAGTGCGTATAGAATTTTTATAAATGCTGATAATGGAAAAATCTGAGTTTTATGGGGTTTGAAAAACTGCAAAAGTGAGTTTTTAAATCATATAGATAGCTTATTCCATGAATAATGGGGAAATATTCTGCCCTTTTTCGAGCTTTATGGGTACTCGTCACTTAGCTTTTAAGCTGTAACGTATACGCGTCATTTCGCATCTCAAAATTCGAGTAGCTCCTCTGGAATGTCACACTTACATCCTTCTGTAAATGAGTAATGAACTGCACGTCTCCAGGGAATTGAAATGCTACCCGGCTTACATTGGCCGGTGAAAAATCCATAGGATTCTAAAACCATTATTGAAGGTATTCTATTTAAAACATTCTTCTAATAAAACTTGCAATTGGCGGTGAAGACAGAGACATTAAGTTAAATATTGCCCACCTCTTCCAGAAAAATCTTGAGTTAGATTGAACAGGTAAGCGGCTCCGTTAGTCCCAGGTTTTCCACTGTAGCATATTTTGCCGATATTGACTGGACGAGTGTGGTGAGAATTGCTTATAACTACTCCTGGAGAGCCGCTTTCCACCTCCGCATAAAATCTTCGTTGCAGTGCTTTAACGTAGGCATACCGACGAAGGTCATGGAGTGTGTCGCCGTCGTCAAAGAATGCAATTGTGTGGGCCAGAGGTAGTTCTGGTGGTGTAACTGGAATAAATGCTTGCACCTGTTGTGTACTAATTGTTTAATTTTTAATTTTAATATTTGAAATATATTATTTATCCATACTTAGCTCCAGATTACTTACTTCTTGGGACGAATCCGCATTGTAATTTGTGCAGACGTAATTTTCACCTGAAATTATGTCGCTTTCTGACATTCTGCAACCATTAGGCCTTCTGAAAAAACTGGAATTATTCAGTGCAAAGTAATTCTGTGAATTAGTGCGAACATAGAACATAGACAGTAATGATGATGATGATTGATTTCGTCCTTGATTTAGAAATAACTTACTATCCATGAATGCAAAGGCTGTCTAATTTCACTGGTTGTTTGAAAAATACCCCACCGGAGCACAGATCAGTTGTAAAGCTAAATATTTCTCCATTTATTTTCACCTTTAGACCCCCTGGCATGGATGGATCCCACATAGCCATCTCACCAGGAGCAGTCTGGTGCAGCACTATGCTCAGGAATAAAAATCTGATAACTGAGGTCATCTTAATCAGGGAATTTTTTCGAAAACTATTTTCATTAATCCTGTAGACGGCGGTTGATTATGACTGGAATACACGGCACTCATTATTATTACTAGGATGACGTACCTACAGCCTACTGATGCCTTTGCGCTAGTGTTAAAAGTAAGATTTAAATTGACGCTTATTAAGCGTAGTGAGTAGTATGTAAGGCTTCATTGTTGATTCGGCAAATTGTGTTTCATTCGGTTTTGCAGTATGAATTGTCTATGAAAAGGTTGTGCAATTTTTAAACTGCTGTCGGGCTGAAACCATAACATCTTTGTTATGAAAGAGCAAGGGATATGATTGAATTCATTTTTGTATACACAACGGACCTTTGTATCTGGGCTTTGAATGCTCTCTTAAATCGATGTTTATTTGCTTGACGGAATCCTGGTGGTGAGTTGTCGTGTAGTACAAACCCAACTTAGGAAGCTTAGACGCTACAAATCAACTATGAGTTCTTGATTGCAGGATTGTTGTCAATCGCGGCAAAGCTGAACCTTATTATTGGATCTTCTTCTGTCGAGCTTTTAATTCTGGGAGACCTCTTTGCTTCAAAATTGCTTTGATTCTAAATATTCCTTGAGTTATTTGACTGCAGAAGATGTCCCGAAATGCTTGCTTATGTTCTGCAGTAAGCTCTTTAGTTCTTAGCGACACAAGTTTGCTCACGAGCCTCGGAATTGTCAACAACATTAACAGCATTGAATCCTTTGGTAGTTAAAGTGCATTTAATCATAACGTTTGGCGTATACAAGCAAATAACCAGATCTTCGGCAATATAAAAGATTTGAAAAGATCACGTCTAAAGGCAAAATGACCGATCTTTTTCTATAGATTATTTCTACAAGCAACTAGACATTATTAATTAATTCATTTTTCTACGGGCACGGGGTTAAACAATTTCTACAAGCAAAGAAAAGTAAAACCTAAAATAGCTTGCATTTTTACTGGATTTTATACTTACAATATTACAGTTATTGCAATTTTTAATAATAACAATAAAATTTCGAATTGTATTTACAATTAAAATATTTAATACAATTCATTTACAATTTTCAAGCTCTCATTCAAACATTACATAATGCTAAAGAAGTCAGTGTTGGTCGCTAGCCGTTGTACAGCCTGTAGTAAGGGACGATGCAAAAAATACATAACGCTGGTTGGGGTCGATAGTTGTTCCGTTTATCGTTACAGCCTATACCTACAGCATTGCGCAGGGGGCGCTAAATGCGTTACACAAGGGGTAGGTGGGTACTAAAGGTCCGCTTTTTGCGTTATGTATTTTTTGCATCGCCCCTAAGTAACGCAAATCGCGCCTCCTGCTTTATATGTCTTTATAGGCATGTATCGCTTGTCAGACCTTGTATCGTCCCCAGTTCCAAATAAGCGTTATGTAATATTTGAATGGCACCTCAGTAACTGCATGAATCTGTAAGTATACTTACACATAAAACACAACTATGGAAATTCTTGTTTTAACTTCCAACAACCAGTCAGCAAACAAGAAATTTTTAGTTAATACATGTGCTTGAAATGAAATAGTTCTGCAACGAAAGTATTCAATTTTTGAACGTGTTGCGATGTAGTGTGTTCCAGCTGCAGGCCAGCGATGTAATAATAGTTTGGTCACAATTTAATATTTACAGAAGTGAAACCGAACCCAGCCGCCAACCCTTTTTAAGCGACACTTCCAACAATGTTACAGTGACAATGAAAAATACGACTACGTACAAATAAATAAAATGTCTTCCAAAAATATTCATAATAATTTAACTGGATTTCAAGTTTCTATACTTTGTTCAATTCCATCTTTAAAGTTGTCAGCTATTAATGGCGTGAAATACATGAGGACTTCCTGGGTAACTCTGACCTGGTTCCATTGTAAGCCTTTTGAAGGCGACGGAGTGCATTGGGCCATCTTGTCATGTGTCTCCGGACGGAGTCTCCTTGACGATCTTGGTCCCCGGGAAGATCCTCCTGGTTGTCGTTGAAGTCCAGTGGCGGAGGGGTTGCGGGTCCGAGTACATGCGTTTGGACGGGCGGCCCTTGTGTGACTGGACTTTGATTTGTCATTCCTGGGAGTTGCCATGACAGTGACAGGGAAAACATGGTGGTGGTAGTGGTAGGGGCTGGGGTGGTGGTCGTGGTTGAGGGTGTGGTTGGTGGTTTGGGCCTTTTCGTTGTTCTTGCAGGGGGCTTGGAAGTGGCTGGGGTCGTGGACGTTTGACAGGGGCAGGGTGGGTTGATGATGATGATTGGTGGGGGCGGCGGCGGCGGCGGCACCGTTGTTTCGGCCGTTGAAAAGAAGCTTGGGAAGTTAATAAAGAATAGCCTCTCCTCCTTCAAAGGAAGGCCCTGCGTGTCTTGGAGCGCTTCGTCCTGAAAAGGTGCCGGCGGTTCAAGTTCCCGTCCAGCGTCTTCATCTGTCAACCCCACAAAATGGCGTTTCTCCGGTGGTGCGGATCGGACACACCAAAATGTGGCAACCTGTTCAACATGTTTCACAGTTAATTCTCCACGAAAATCTATCATTGTATTATTGCCACTAACTAGGTAGTAAGGGGTTTTTATAATGACTATTAATTATTAGTACATCGTGCTCGATCTTATTGTTAGCCCACATACACTGTAGGGTAACTCTTGAAAACATTATTTGCGAGCCTTTTTTAAAATTCGAAATACTTTGAGCACTTAAATAATGCTACGAAATATAAATTACGATTGGTACTGGTACAGTGTGGCATTTAAAGACAGCTATTATTTGAATGCTATGGCTTGCGGCGTCTAAATGGGAAGAGAGTATCTGTGCGTAAAATACTGCGTATAGATCGATGTATGCACACGTTTTTAAGCTGTCCTTTTCCTGAATAGCTAAGCTTGTAGTGGCGCTCTGTACTAATAATGTAATAACACTAAATGAGACAACTTTCATTAACATTTCTCTCTTTATTGATTAATTAATAAGCAAGAGCATTAAATAAGAAAAACTCTGAATATTCTTTTAGTAGTTTTAATCATACGGTTTTATTATGCCGTAGTAAGAGACTGACTATTAGTTACTTCACAGGTGGTGTGCACGCTGATCCAGCCAATGGTTTGTATCATTTAACAATACATACTTTTTGCAAGAAGAGCTAATTATTTTTCAAACTTAATCAACTTTAAATTACACTGATTTGCTTCTATTTATTAAACTGGATCTGTACAGCCACAACGCACAGTTAATTTTTTTCAATCCAGTTAAATTACACTGAGACTTTATATTATACTGTTTTAACTTACGGTGATTGGGAAAAGTTTAGACTTACAAAGCCGATGAGAATCGCACATTTATGGTACATTGTAACTCAGCTTGCAAAAAAATGTATTTAATTACGAAGAAAGGAACCACGTCGAGCACTGGGTCACGTTTATGATTTTGTTAGTTGAATTAAACAAATAAATTGTTGAAGCTCTGTATGTGTGGATTATTTACCGTTACGTTCAAAAGTAATGGAAAGGTTTCTTTCCAGGTAGAGACAGAGCTTGGAAAAGGACGTGAAACAGGTTTGACATCGTAAATCCCAGTGAGCTAACGGTATTGATGCTCCCAATCCTGGACAGATTGGGCAAATGGTCCACTGAATACACTCAGAGCATGTGGCACACGAAAATGTATAAATAATGAATAGCTGTCGGTCAGTTCCAATAATATTATGGCAGCCTAAATACGGAAATCGCGGTCAGTAGAATTATAAATTACAAACTAATGTAGTAAAGCAAGCTTGCATGAAGGTTTGCAGCTGTTAGACATTAAAAGGTAGTGCATAGTGTTGAAAACTGATTGGATTTGATTATGCGGATTAATATATTAATAACAGAATAACACAATGCGTTTAATAAAAATTAAAGCAGCTTCCACGTGGCGTTAAACAAGTAGTTTTTGTTGTTTATAAATTAGAATATGTATGTGAACCAATCTATCATTTGGCCTGTATATGTGGACTACAGACATTACGTTCCTTACGAATTCATATTTTAATAGCTTCTTTTACATCAGTACAGACTATACATTATAATTTTGGAATTAAAAAAATTAAAATCTTCAAAATCAAATTGCCACCCGTAACTCACATCCAACCGAGACGTGCGATATACCAATTTAAAGGACTTGAGACCAACAATTAATTATGTATGAAAAGATGGGTTTTTTATGTTTTTTCCATGTTTTTCAAAAAGTTTCAGAATTTGGGCAACATAAAATATTGAATAACCAACTTTAGGTCTGGAATTACCTCGTCATTTCCTTTAGATGGCGTACAAAATTAAATTAACAAAATTGAAACAAAATTTAATTACACAATCACATTTGATCAAAAACTACGAAAAATTGAAGTTAGCTGTTACTATACAGAAACTTTAGAAACTAGTAGTTAGTAATAATTGCATTTACAGGAGTTGTGGCAACTGTTGTACTTGCTGTTGTGGTTGTTGTTTGTGTAGTCGTTGGAGCCGTTGCGTTGGGGGTGCTTGTGAGGTGCAGTGACATGTGGGAATAAGAATAATTGTTGGCGGAGGCGGCGTCGGTGGTGGGATTATTGGCGGCGGTGCGGTGCCGGTATTGTCGCTCTGCCAGGTCTCAGCAAATGAAGCCAAGAAAAACCTTTCAAATCTCTTTTTTGTTTTACAGCACTTTTGGGGATTCTTTACTTACTGTCCCGAGAAAAAGGAACTGTCCCTAATGGTTTGTATAGCTCCAGTGACTGTAGTAACTGTCCCTAATGGTTTGTAATAGGACGAGTGACTGTAGTAACTGTCCCTAATGGTTTTTAATACAAACTGATTCAAACTATAATTCAACAATTTGAAACTGATTTAAACTATAATTCAACAATTTCAAACTGATTTAAACTTTGATTTAAGTAAAATTCACATTTTCAAACTGATTTAACTACAATTTAACACATTTTTAATTTGATTTAACTACAATTCAACACATTTTTAAACTGATTTAACTACAATTGGGCATGCTCAAACTGATTTACCTACAATTTAACACATGCATTTTCAAACTAATTTAACTACAACTATTTAATTTAACTATTTGGTGTGGCTATGGTAATGGTGACGGAAAATGTGAAACGTACATTTCCCTTTCTTTTTTCGTTTCACTCCATTTTTGTATGAAAACGTTTGGGATGGGATACCCAATAGCGTTTCAGTGGAGGCCTTTTCTGTACGCTGGGACAGGCATGACAAATTAGGCGTTAGGTACTTACTTGTATGCTCTAAGATAATGAATTTGGTATGGAGCTATACAAACCATTAGGGACAGTTACTACAGTCACTCGTCCTATTACAAGCCATTAGGGACAGTTACTACAGTGACTGGAGCTATACAAACCATTTGGGACAGTTACTTTTTCTCGGGACAGTAAGTAAAGAACAGCCGCACTTTTTACTGCTGCTTCAGACTAGGGAGACAATAATCGTAAAGCTTCCTCAACAGTATAGTCCGCTGGGGCTGCATTTCCATTTCTGGTTCACCCTGTTGCCATCTATTCCAAGAGAATTTGTAAAAATAATTATTAGCATTAAACTAATGCAATGATACATTTTTTATACTGAATCACAAATTGTTTCCAAAGTGGCTTACAAAAACTAGTAGATTCCAAAACGCGTGTCTAGGCTCCATCATGCTTCATATAATATTACTGACGGAATCTAATTTCTGACTGCATCAAGCTGCAGAGTTAAGTGATCCGGTAGCTGAAGGGAAAGTGTGTGATGGTTAGAATGCATAGAATTTTTACCATTTATTTATTCAGTATTTATTAATAACATGGGAATAAATGGTTTAGATGCTCGATGAACTGAAAACAATAACAAATAATGTAACTGATTAAAAATTATTAGTTAGC
The DNA here is from genome assembly GCA_034695205.1 of Dicyrtoma fusca. Taxonomy (NCBI): domain Eukaryota; kingdom Metazoa; phylum Arthropoda; class Collembola; order Symphypleona; family Dicyrtomidae; genus Dicyrtoma; species Dicyrtoma fusca. The sequence continues at coordinate 9,328 of JAQFZC010000660.1, read as the reverse complement.
GATTGTTTGCACGGTTGAACAATTATTTATTTAACTGATCATTCTAAAAGTTAACGGGTCAATATGGTTCAAACGGAACGGAGCCTTTTTATATTGACTTGTTTGAGAAATACCGTCGTAATGTGAAGTTATGGAATTGATAAAAGGTTTGAAACGTACGTTTTGCATTCAAAGTAGTGTTAAATAATGCTTCTTTAGATTACTGCTTAAATATTACTTTGTAGAAAGAAAATGGCTGTTATGCAAGTATTCGGTTGTATTGCACTTTCAATAACAGTTTTATGCTTCAGTATATTTCACACATTAGATTTTTACAGCAGAACACAGTTTGCATAGGTAACTCAAATAATTCGGTCAGATTTATTTATAGATTATTTTTTTTAATGCGCATATCGACTATAAAATGCATCTTTAAAAACTACTGCTGTCTTCGTGTCTAGAGTAGTCTTAATATTGTAAATTGTAAATCTTATAAAAGGTGACTTTGGTGTTAACTGTAGATACAAATGGAGAAAGTATACCTAAACATATAGGTATTAATCAATGATTGCAATATTCATTTTCGTGATACAAGTATTGATTTTGATGTTTCCTTTTATTTATGCCAAAAAGACACCACAACAACAAACAAGATCACTCGACCGTAAATTAATAAAATCAATCATTATAATATTTCTTATATTATATTTCTTTAGTGGCTCACACAAAATCTAAAAAACAAAAACTATTACAATAACAGATATGGCTAATTTAGAGTCGAACCACCTCATAAACAAGAAAAAAAACGTACACAATAATGTAGGATTAATAAATTAATAAAATTATTAAGTGCACAGTGATAAGATTGGTTCTGGATAAAATGAGGTAATAACCGTGAGAAGAAGAAATTTTATCCCGAATTAGACGATACGACCGTTTGGGTATTTCCTTGGGAGATGGTAACTGGCTGTCCTGCAGATGACACGGAGATGGGTGTGTTTGGAGGGATAATGAAGACTTGTGCTGGGGGTGCGGGAGGGGCAGGGGGTGGTGCTGGCGGTCCACTTGATGGTTTCCTGTAAAACAAATTGTTATAAAATTTAAATACAAAATTAAATAACTTATTTTTTAAAACCTTAAATTGATACGTCCTAGCTTACCCGAAGGAGATGAGTGGGAAAAATAGTTTTTCATCATCTCCAGCTGCTGGAACATCGGCTGGCTTCCCAGCTTCTGCGCTGGCCCCTTGTGGAGCTTCGCTGGGCTCCTTTGCCCCTTCCGCCACAGTTCCCTCCGCTGTCCCTCCGGTTTCTTTCATCATCTTCCCGGGCATGGCATGAGAAACGGCTAGTGCCTATGAACCAAAAGCAAAATTTCCTTAAAGATTTTAACACCAGTTTCAACTTGTACTCACTAAATGTTGGTTTGAATTTAAAACGTAACACTTGTTCACAAAATCCTGGCTTACCGCGACAAGTAGAAGGAAAATTGAGTATTTGGAAACCATATTGAGATTGAATTCAAGCTAAGCTGCTAATTGAGTTGTGACTGCTTAGAGTGGTAAATTGAAAGTGGTAGCTCCTCATATCCAGGGTCCCTTTTAAATGCGACTGAAGTACCGTTTTTTTCTGTCTCGCTCATGCAAGCGTAACTGTAAGGTCTGTCTAATCTCGTATTATCTGTAAACCCTTAGTCATAACAATGGGTATTAAGTAGACACTGAAAGTAACAGGACAAAGTAGGACACTCATGTAATTATAATCTAGTCATACACTACGGATTATTCGTCTGCGTACTCCAAGGGTTTATTCATTGTGAAACGAATGTCCATATATCACGCATAAAAATTAGACGGGGGGGGGGAATTAAAATTGACATTACTTTGGCTAGTTTGAAAGTTGAACTGTTCAGATTAAAAATAGTTTTTATATAATATACGAGCGATCCCTAAGAGTTTCAAAGGAGGGTTCATGCTGTTCAAACATAATTACCAGCATTTACTGAGTAAATACTTGTTGCTAAGGTACTTTGATTAATTGTATTTTGAAACTGGAAGTGTTACGAGAAACCAATGAGGCCCTTGTTGGAATCTGAACTACAAAAATATTAATTTCCTATTTTTGTTACTTCCGCATAACGCTTTGCTGACTTCGTATTCAGTACTTGCGTACTTTGTATGAATAGAAATACCGACAACTTTATTTTCAAGATACGATATTTTTGGAAACTGTGTCATTAGGATCGTCCAACGGAATTTCCGTGTACACGTAGTTAAGTCCATTCGGCTTATTTATCATATCTCAGGCTAGGTTCATATTATTGCAATTATATTAGCAATGTCTTAGTTAGTACTAGTACTAAAATATACTAAATGTACAGCTAATTGAGTTTTTGACAAGACAGAAATGTCTTGTATACGAGTTCAAAATAAGATGCAAAAATGTCATATGTATTTATGTACAAGCTTTTAAAAAGGTGCAAAATGCAACACTTAAGCTTTTAAAAAGGTGTAAAATGTTCTATTTGCATCTATTGGAAAAGGTGCAAAGTTTCCTACGTATGTACATCTTTTTGTAAATCGTCGGTGAAGGTGCACTTTGGCGTAAGTCCAATCCGCGCTTAAAATCATTGTGACGTATGTCCAGCACTGGACATTGTGACGCAAGTCCAGAAAACCAAATCATTTTCTTGCGGAGCCATTCACAATATACACGCACATACAAAATAATAAATATAATTATACGTTGGACTTGCGCTACAATGCAATTAGTTGAGGGATAGACTCGCGCCACAATGCTTTTAAGGCAGAATTGGACTTACGCCACAATGCACCTTCACCGAAGAAATGTTCCTATAATTACATTTAGGTATTTATGTACTTACCTACCTATGTGCTTTTGAAAAGATTCAAGTAAAAGCTTTGTAGCTTAATCATTAATCCTAAGGCCATATTTCGTTACTGTAGATGCAAAACGGCCGGTCTCTTTCCTGAAAAGCAAAGTGACCGATCTCCATTTTTTACCATGCTTATATACAGTTGCTTGATATATCGTTTTATCGAAACAATGGAGATCGGTCACTTTGTATTTAGTGTGAACTGGAGATCGGCCACTTTGCTTTTAAGGAAATTTTGAGACCGACCGTTTTGTATCTACAGTAACGATTTGCCTTTGCACTGGACTAAAATCTCAGAGCGTATTAGCATACCTAATTACCAGTAAATTACTGTAATTTCTGTACTATGGTTTCTTTTGATGAGGCTTTTTGATGCAAGCCGGTGCTGGTAATGTCGATGAAACCCGTTACGCATATAAACAGGCGGGTATCCCATCACTTGTCCCCGCCATTTTGTCCCTCCAACTTTGGCCTCGTATTTATGTCCCCCGACTTTTTTACCTCGGGATTTTTTGTCCCCGGAAACTTTTACCCCAAGCTTGTTTGTTTCCAGCCATGTTTACCCTGAGGCGAGGGTTTTCCCCTTCTGCTGTTTTGCTGCTCAGAGTTTTAGTGTCACATATCTTCGCATTTGAGTTGCTTACTTTCAGTGGTTTCAGGTGCGTTCATAATCATATTTTAAATATAAAAATTTACTATGTATTTAAAGGCTTATCGTCGGTTAAGAGGCAAAACGAGTTACATCCAAATAAAACAAAATGTAAAATTGTTCACATCATCATTGTTTTTAAGAGTTCGTTTTGCCTCTTAACCGGTTATAAGCTTTTAAATAGTAAATTTGAATATATGATATAATATATGAATTTAAACTATGATTAAGAACGAAGTTGAAAGCGAGCATGCGAAGATATGTGACAGTGAAACTCTGAGGGACAAAACAGCAAAACGGGGAAAACCATCTGGTGAACGTGGCCGGGGACAGAAAAGCCCGGGGTGAAAAAGTCGGAGAACAAAAATGCTCGGTGTAGCAGTGGGAGGGACAAAAATGCGGGAACAAATGATATAGATTCCAGTAGACGAACTGCTACTCAATTAAGGTCACCAGTTTCCAGTGTGAACAGAATTCATTACAAAAATATTTATAAAAGTTAGGTTTAGAAATAGTGATTTCTTCTAGTTAGTCATTGCCACTTAGCAATTACATTTTTAATACAAATCAAAATAAATGAGGATCCCAATAAAGATAGTCTACTGATTATAATTTGCAACGTCGAAACAGATTAAGTCCAATCTTCCAAAACTCATTCAAAATGGATGCATTTTTGCTTTGGAACTCATTTAAGCCATCTTCTATGCGTAGTAAATGAAAAATGCATCCATTTTTATTGGTTTAGCTTGAGTGTACAGATATAAAGTAATGCTTTCCTATAGTAATGGACCTACATTGCATTGATTGTGTGGGTAGAAATATGTAATGCGTCTCGGAGTTTCAATTTTCAACAATGTCAGTTTTGTTTCGTCTTTCGAGAAAGCTTTTATTGAGTCAAAAAGAGGAACAAGATATAAGTTATTAGAGTGAGTACAGTTCACGTTCAATAAATTAGGTGAAGCATATTTAAATAAGTTCAACAATAATATTGGTTTGGGAATCATGGTAAGTAGTAAAACGTCCAGGCATTTCTACATAAACTAAGTGCTTCCATTCACACAGATACATTGACAATTAACCCTTCGACTTAGCTGGCTTTAATTTGATTATCTACATAACTATTCGGTTTTGGATCCAACTTGGACGACGTTTGCCTGTTGAAGTTGAACAGGGGTTCCTTGGGAAATGACTTGTATTTGGGAGTTGGGGGGAACGTTAATGACTTGTGGGGCGGGTTGAACTGGGGCTGGTGGTGGGGGTGCGGGCTGGGCTGGAGGTTGGCTTTGTGGGAATCCCATGGAAAACAAAGGGAAAATAAATTTCTGGTCCTCCGTTGCTCCTTCCGGCTTGGAATTTGAGTTCAGATTTCCCGTCTCAACTCCGGAACCGGCCGCCTGTCCATCTTTGACCGGCTCGGCTGCAACCAGTGGGACAGGGGCGACCTGACCAGCGTCTCCGGCAGTGTTTGAAACGGGTGAGGCATGGATGCTCAACAAACCCTTTAGAAAAAATACACAAAATGATTTAAAATGTCTTAAGCAATTTAAGTTTAATGATTGGGCATGTTTCAAAATTAAATGATGAAGCTAAAATATTATTAATTAGGTCTTTAGAAAACTGCCGTACCAAGAGAAGAAAAAGAGGCAAAAATTTCGGAGACATGATGTACTGAGGTGGATTTGGCTGTCAATTTCTACTGTTTGTTGGCTTTTAAAAGCTGGATTGCTTGTGAGTTACATTTTCCATGCAAAGGCTTCATTTATATACGCTGCAAAAGCTCCGTTACTTGCAGAATTATTTCCAGACCTGCTCGAATAGAAGTTTATGGACGAGGAAGGATGCCGAACGGGAGTTTGGAGCTGAAATAACTGGACCATTACCAGCTTACCCACAATAATTTCCCAAGGAATCTCGTTTACAAAAACGGTACTTGATCCTCAACCTCCGAACTATTTACTAAGGAAATGGACCATTTAGAGAAATTATGAAAGGGTTTCTCATAGAATCCTTTTTGGTAGCGTGGAAAAAATTATTTGTACCAGCGATGATGCCGAATAGAAAATCATGTGACCTGTGTGTACTATCTGCACAATGAATATGATGAAGTTCCACTACAACAAAAGAGCCTCCATATTAAGTGAAAATACGATTCGACCGCTTTTACCAGTGAGTCATAGGTAACGGATATAAGTAAGAAGGCGTGGAAACACTCGAATGTAGTAATTGCCCCACTATTTGTTATTAGAATTTGTATTATAACGTATTGGCTGGCGTCTATAGGAAGGTGAATACCTAATTGCAACGACTACAGCTATTCATACGTAAGTAAAAACGAAAGTTCACATTAAGGAACGTGTACTTTCAATGCCAGAAGTCTCACAAAGCTACTAGCAATGCGCTGCATTTACATAAATGCACTATTCAATTTTGGTGATTAATGTGCAAGAGCAAAAAGCACCTAAAAGAAAATCTCTAATTTCTTAACCATGGAACAGAATACAACAACAAGTGTAATTGTCATGAAAAATATCATTTTGTTTGAAAATAAAAAATGCCATATTTTCTACACAAAACCAGTTTGCAATTATGTAGTTGCTATTGAATACATGTATATGCCACTGCAATGTAGTACTAGCCTGAACTGGATATTATGCGTTTGGCATTTTACGTTTTTAACCATCAAAAATCTGTGTTGTTGCTTTGCAAACACATTTCTAATTTTTTTCAATAACCTGGAGTTTAGAATCCTCAAAAACAACGTAGTCGACCCATTCAAGCAATAGTTTTTAAGCCATGCCATGAAGTCAAAAAATCGGCAAAAACTCAAAATAAGTTAGGATGTCCAAAGCAAGCATGACTAATACTCTCAATTTTCTCGTTTAAATATAAAAATAAATCCTGATAGCTTAAAATTAACATTTGAATAACTCCATTGATTTATTTTTTGTTCTTGCTTGATCCATTTTGGAAGGTCGACCGCAACAAGAAACAAATAGTGATCTATTCCGCAAAAAGCCATATCTTTCGCTTTTCGCACAAAGGCAGCCCTGGAATCTTATATTATCAATACTGGAGCAGTAAAGCAATCCAGGAATCATAGCAAAGCCACATTGGAAATTGGGTCGCCGTTACAACAAAGTCAAAAGTGGGGCAAGTACTGAAATACCAGGACATTCATTTACTGTTACTACTGCCTGGAAAATCACACGTACTTAGACATTATCACCAGCGTATTACTTTTATTTATAACGGAATTCGATCTCTATTTAAAGGTGGAACGACTACGTGAAGAGAACCATTTCAAATCTAACTGTGCTAAGATAAACAACTAAAATTACCAGTACATATTAATTTCCTGAAACTACCTATTCATTTCCGATCATGGTGCTCAAGTGGATAATAGCGTCCATTGTGGTAAATCTATTTTTCTAGTTCGTACTAGCACAATTTTTATGGGATCAGTTTAGCTTAATACTTTTTGTTGATAATTTTATAAAAAAAGTTTATTTTATTAAAAACCATGTAAAAGTGCTTTGGTGTATATTTAACATTTCTGTTATTCAATTTTTTTATAGGTTCTTGGAACTGCAATATTTGTTCATTCACTTCCCATGGAAAATCAACCAGCAGTTCCGGCATCCGAAAAATCGCAAGCTCCACTTCCGCCCGGAAACGGAGAGAAGCTGTGGCCACTCTTTCCTTTCCCAGCCTCCATATCAGCACTTTTCCCCGGCTCAGCACCTGCACCCCCACCCCCTCCACCCCCTCCACCCCCAGTCATCTTCATTAACCCACAACCGCCAATAACTACCACCACCACCACCACTGCGCCCCCTCCATCAGCCCCTGCCCCACCCCCAACAATCATCGAAATCCCAAACCAAACTCGGTAAAATTAAAATTAAATTAAATCGAATCCAGCAAGCTTATGTGAATCCTTAATTAAAATCCATTAATTTAATCTCAATCTTCTGGTATTTATAACTTGCTTCTGTCTTTTATGTTAATGTGGTTATCTATATGAATGAAAAATAAAAGCGCTGTCGTTATTATTTTGGTAGAACTAATCAAACCCCTCTGTCCAGAACCAAATTTGGTTAGCAATCAGTTCTTCAAAGCCAACGATTTATGTATGTACATCGCTAATTTATTTTTAGTGACTGATTAACTCTGCTGCAGAGGTACATTTGTGCTTTCCTCGTGGTCCTGGTATAGAACAGACTAATGAATGCATTTCCTCAGTTTTTACTGTCAGTATAAATACACCGAGTGGACATAAGTTTTTACGATTTGGGCGCATCCTAGTCCACGAATAGATCTGGCCCAATTGTGGTATTACTGTTATTGTTACTATCAGGGTTGCACGTGCTCCTAAATATTATTTTGCATTTTACATACATTTCGGTCACGTTTTAATTCTATTCTTCCTGCAATAAACGTAGTTAAGCTTCAAACAACATTTTTGATAATCCTAACTACATTTTTTGCGATTTTCCCAAAAATGTAACCAAAACAGAAACCTACAAACACCTGCGTATTGTTTAATAACAATAATTTTAATTTATTGTGCAAAACTTTCAAAATTAGTGCGGTTCTTTTCTCGAATTATATTTTGTATTGTAGGTACTTATATGGGGATACGCATGGTACTTTGCTACCAAAAATATCAGTCGTAAGTAACAGTAAACATAAATGTATTAAGTATCATTGCACTGTTGTACAAGCAGAAACTATTTAAAGCGTTTTTACACCTCTGACCTTGTTCAAATGAGTGAAACAGGAGGTGATTACATTAGGACCTTACACCATTTTTAGGCTGTTTTCGTTTTCGATTTAATTTGCCAGCAACAAGAAAACAAAGAATAAAGTACTTTGTCTTTGAAAAGTATCTAAAAACCTGTCTACACTTGAATATCTTCAGCGAAAAAAAAGACTTGAGTTAAACCAAAATATTGAAAATTAAATTAGCTATTTTGAATTTGAAAAAAAGGAAAAATTGAATTTTGATTTTGTCGAATTTTTACGCTTCTAATTTTTTAAGCAGGAACTTATAAATTATACGGCAAAAAGGGGAGTGGGTATAGGCTTTCATTTGCACTTAAACTTACATTTTTGTCACCATCAGTTCAAAAACGGCAGCCGGTGTTCGCATTTACGGACCGATCATATTTAGGACGGTTACTACTATAGTATGAAAAGGTGAGCCGAATGGCTTCCAATTGAACCAAAGTTTAATTTTGGTAGCTATATGAACCAAAGCGCAAGCCAGTGACCCCCACCCCCACTAGGAGGCTGACCACTTAAAGGACTGTAACTGTTACTAGCATGTTTGATTTTTGAAATGTTCATATAATAGATGCATGCTTGTTTAATACAGTGCATAATCATGCACTGTTTTCGTGTTTAGCAATACATCCTATTGTGCTATACATGTGTATGTGCCACGAATTGGAAAAAATTGAATAAAAACCCTATAATAATAATAATAATAATAACTAGTAAAAAGCTCGCTACGCTCGCCCGCAGTTGTTCAGCACAGAGCAGAGGTTTGTTTTTCAGTGAATAAGTAATTCTACATCAAAACTGGCTACCACCGACCACAACTCTTCCTACCAAAATATTTATTTTTATTTTACAGTTTTGATATTTTGTTTTTGTCCGAGAGAAAGATTTAATATCGCAATTTTGATTAGCATTCAAATCAACGAATTGCCATTGTCACCACTGACGTGCCACCCGCCCGACCATCAGATTTTAATTTTTGTATTAATTTTTTTCAATATTATTATGTTATCCAACACTATT